>PYSR01000147.1:0-90451 GCA_003049425.1 Magnaporthiopsis incrustans | reverse complement strand
TTTTTTTTTTTTCTTTTTTCTTTTTTTCTTTTTTTTTTCTTTTTTTTTCTGCTCGTTCACGCGAGGCAGATTAGCAGCGAATCGACGGCGCGCCCACACCCACTGTCACACTCGGGCGCTTGCTCACCCACCCACGACGGCCAGCACGTGTAATAGTGCAGACCCTAAGCGTGATGCTCCCTCACCGACAATCACCGCCTTTTCTGCTGACCGACCAGACAAAACCCTAACTCCCTCGTTCTTTCCCAATTGCCCCTAGGAGAGTGCTGATGGGCCAGCTCTCGCCCTGCGTTCTCCAATCGCAACATCTTTTTTTTTTTGGTCCTCGCTAGAGAAGCCCACCAAAAACTGGCGGTCGGGCCTTGCGAGTCACATCGCGCCAACAGTAGCGCCCTGGGCTCGTGTGGCTGGCTGGCGCTAGACCGTGGACTTCCCGGACTGGCATGGCGCCGTCGAGCTAGAGGCATCCATGCGGAGAAGTTGAGCGGGCAATTATGTCACGAACCGCATCCTGGGGGCCTTGGCCAGCGCTGCGGGGCTTGGCTTTAGCGTTGCGGTTTTTGTTTTTGTTTTTGGCATGCTCCACCAGGATCCCACAAAGCCGGGTTTGCGGAGGAAGCCCTCGAGCCGGCCATCCATGGATCAGGCACAACGACGACTTTTTTCCCCTTCTTCTTTTTCACTGGCGGTTGCTTATCCCGCAATAAAAAGATCGCCCGCCCAACTATACACGCTAATAGTAATAACCGGGGAAGTGGAGGGTACCCAACCCTGCCTCCTCCACCCCCAGCCGGGCTGGCCAAGTCCCCTTGCCGACTTGTTGCATGCCCGCTTCTTTAACTTGGCTTATCCCATCCCTTCCCGCTCTTTGGTTCCAAGGAACTCCTTCGTCCTGTGCGCGAACGACAGGCAGATCAAGATCCGGAGTCTGGGGCAGCAAGTCTCTTCCAAAACACGCCCCAGCTTCTTTTAGCGTTTACCCCTTCCTCCCAAAATCTAACCAAGACCCAACTCTAAAAGATCCGATTCCTTTCCAGCCATCTGCCGAGCCGTTCCTCCACGCGCGAAAAAAAAAGGGCTACTGCCGTCAGCCAGCGCTAAGAATCACGAGCGGGGTCAACCTCAGGAAAGACAGAAGGCCCGCCTGCCATTCTTGGGATGGGCGGGTTTAGTATTTCGTCTTGAGATTCGGCACCTCTTTCGTCCCATGGCCACCCCCATCAAAGCCCATCACCGTGAGACATGATTCCAACGTCATCCCTGGCAGCCACCTGCATTCTTCGTATTCTTATACAATTTCCTACCGCTCTGGCCCGTCGTCCAGAACTGCAAGCTGCCCTCGCATCATCCGACGGAGCCGCCGGCCGAACGAGCGAGCTCCAGCCTTTTTTGTTGGCCCGCGCATCAAGCCGAGCCTAGGCTCCCGAACCTTTTTCTTTCGCCCACGGCATAGATTTCGCTCACAAGAGCCACGATCGGAACGGTCCCAATTAACCGAGAGATATCGGCCCCGGCACACGCGCCTCTGCCCTCGACAACGCTGCGGCGCGCCTTGCTAGCTCGCAGTTCCCGAGGAGGGCCGTCCCGTGGCTACACTACTTGCATCCACTCGCCGCCCCATGTTCTCAGCCCTAGGGAGCTAGCTATCATGGACCAAGGCACGACTATCGTCTCCCCTTTCTTAAATAATACATGACCTGAGCTCTCACGACCGTGAAAGAGTCAGAGCCTCGCCGCTCGTCCGTCGACTCGTGCGCCTCCCCCGGCGCGTCTCCAGACGGCAATGTCGGGCCTGGGCTTCGCGGTCAGGGTCAACGGGGCTCCGGACCGTGGCCCTGCTGTCTTCGGCGTCACCGTCGCCACGCTGTGTCTGGCCAGCGTGTTTGTGATTGCGAGGCTGATCAGCCGCATCGGCATCGTACGCCGCTTCAGCTGGGACGACGGCTCCATCGTTGCCGCCTGGTTCCTCGCCTTCGCCCTCTCCTTTTCCATCATCTGGGGCACGCGCATGGGCCTCGGTCGCTACGACGCAAACATCCACCCCGAGGACCGCCCTAGCCTGCGCCGCGCCCAATATGCCTTCTCCATCCTCTACAACCCGGCTCTCATGGCCACCAAGACCTCCATTCTCATCTTCTACCTCAGGCTGTCCAAAAACACGAAGCCGCTGCTCCGCCTGGCCTCGTACGTCGTGCTCGCCATCGTCAACTTGGCCGGCACCATCCTCACCTTCATCAACATCTTCCAGTGCAACCCGACCTACGCCGGCTTTCAAGATGTGCCCTTCCGGCCCACCTGCACCCCCCTCCTTACCGTTTTCATCTGCTCCGCCCCGATCAACATCGTCACCGACTTGGCCATCCTGGCCCTCCCAATGCCGGTCCTGACCAGCATGAGGCTGCCTCCCCGCCAAAAGACCATTCTAGTCATCACCTTCGCCCTTGGCGTCTTTGTCACCGTCGTTGATGTTGTCAGGATCTACTACCTGCAGCAGGCCATCAGCTTTGTCCCGACCACACCGTCTTCCGACGAGAACGCCATCTACGGCGGCTCCCCCGAGTTCAGCTGGAACGCCTCGCTGTCTTTCATGTGGTCTGCGGTCGAGGTCAACGTGGGAATCGCCTGCGCTTGCATCCCGACTCTGAAGCCGCTCATCATGAGAATCCTCCCGGCCATGCTCGTCGACCCAGACGGTACCAGCCGCTCGACCCAGCTGCGCAGCCAGGATAAGGACATGGCGCTGTCCCCCAGACAAGCAGCCTTCGGCGCCGGCGGCGGTCTGCAGGTGCCGCCGACATCTCACGACCCCGAGCGGCCTAACGGCAGCGGCAGCAGCTCTCGCAGAGCAGACGAGGGACAGCAGCAACCGCAGGACGATAGCGAACAACTCAGCTTCACGGGTTTCCTCGGGCACGCCGGGGCCTCGGGGGCCGGGTCTGGCGGGCGGGACAGCAGCGGTAGCCGCAGGCGCGTCCAGCGGCACACCGGAACGGTGGCGACGTACGGCTCAGCCAACGGCTACGAGACATCGGTCTACTTTGGCTTTGTCAACATCAAGCGGCCCAAAAGCGTGCTCCGGACGTCGGTCTCGGACTCGTGGAAATACTGCACGCTCGTCACGGTCCTCTTCCTCATGTGGGGGGTGTCATATGGTCTGCTCGGCACTCTGAACAACGTCGCTGCCATGGTAGCCAACATGAGCACGGTCATGACGCTGGGCCTGACCAGCATCTACTTTGGCGGCGGCTACTTCCTCGGCCCCCTGGTCGTCGGTGTTTGGATCCTGCGGCACGACGAGCACCACCGGTCACGGCAGGGCGCGGCTAGGCACCACGCCTCGCACGAGTCCATCGGCGGGTTCAAGGCCACTTTCATGCTGGGCCTGTGCATCTACGGCATCGGCACCATCATGTTCTGGCCTGCTGCGGTCCTGGCATCGTTCCCGGGCTTCATGATCTGCAACTTCGTCGTCGGCTTCGGCCTGGCCGTGCTCGAAACAGCCGCCAACCCATTCCTCGCCCTGTGCGGCCCCCCGGCCTACGCCGAGATGCGCTTGTGCCTGGCGCAGGGCGTCCAGGCCGTCGGCAGCGTTCTCAGCGGCTTGCTGGCCCAGCACGTCTACTTCTCGAGCGTTTCGTCGCGGCGGAACTCTGTCGACTCCATGGTTCTGATAGACGTGCAGTGGACCTATCTCTCCGTCACCCTTCTCTGCGTCGCCCTCGCGCTGCTGTTTTACTACATCCCCATCCCCGAAGTGACGGACGGCGAGCTGGAGAAGGCGGCGGAGCAGCTGCCCGTGGACCCCAAGAAGCGAAGCATCGGAGGCCTTCGCCTCGCGACCGTCTGCATCATACTCGCCGTCGTCGCGCAGTGGAGTTACGTGGCTGCTCAAGAGAGCATGAGCATCTATTTCAAGGATCTTGTTACAGCCCTGCTGCCGCCAGAAAACGCCTTGATCGCCTCGTCGGCACCCACACCACCGGTCGCTTCTACGCTCACCACGGGCGCGTCAGGCGGCAGCGGGGACGAGCTGCAGAGTTCGTCTTCGGATGACAGGATGGCACTGTCGGTGCCCAACTACATGGTGATCGCCCATTCGGCCTTTGCCGTGTCTCGCTTCGCGGCCGGCGGGCTCGCGTACCTGTCGGCCCGGCACCCTCGCGTCCGCTTCTTCCCGACGCCGCGGACGGTGCTAGCCATCACGGCGGCGGCGCAGGTCGTGCTCGCCGTCGCCATCATCGCCCTCCGTCGCGGCAGCCCGCCCGACGTCATCGTGGCGCCCATCGTCCTCTTTTTCCTCGCCGAGGGCCCCACCTGGCCCCTCGTCTTCTCGCTCGCCCTCCGCGGCCAGGGCGGGCGCACCAAGCTCGCGGCCGCCTGGCTCACCATGGGCGCGTCCGGCCCGGCCTTTTGGCCGTTCGTCATGCACGCCATCCTGAGCGCCGGCGCGGGCATCCAGACGGCCTTCGTCGTCGTCGCGGCCCTGACCTGCCTCACCCTCGCGTACCCCGTCTTCCTGGGCGCCTCGCGCGACGCGCGCACCCTCGTCGACCCGGGCGAGGACAGGCCCGAGGACCGCGAGCCGAACGCGGCCTCGAGCGCCGAGGAGGAGGAGGACGTGAACGACCTGCTCGCCCGCAGGCGGCAGCGGTCGCGGCACTTCTCCATGGCCACGACGGCGGGCGCGTCGCCTGCCGGGGAAGGTCACGGCGGAGCAGGAGGAGGAGGTATAATCGAGAGGTTAAAAAGGGGCATCGGGAGCTCCGGGCAGGGGAGCGAGGGGCCACAGACGCCCGGCTATGGGGACGACATGAGGAGGTCGAGTGAGGCTACGACCATGGCCCCGTCGACGCCGTCGGCGGCAAAGTTCCGCGAGGAACGGTCTCCCACCCACTACAATGGTACCCAGGCTCAGGGGGGCCTACCTAAACCTTAAGAGGGCAGGGGTGCCTGTGTTGTTTGCTGTGTTTTTCTGTCATTTTGCGCTATATATCCTTGACCTGTTTATATACTACAAATTTAGAGCTTTCACGGGTGTTCCAGGACCTGGTAATCCCCTTTTCATCCGGTGTATGTGCTTTATCACCTAGGCATCTGGGTGTAAGGGGAAGTGATATAGGATGGGTTGGGCTGCTTTGCCTATGAACGTCGCCATCTGGGATTCTGGTTGACAGGCGTGCCATCTCCTTTTCACAATGGTATCCATCTCGCCCCCTGCAGGCGCTCACATGTTATGACGTCGTGCGAGAAGTACGCTTGCGTGATGGCGGAATAATATCGAACACCATACGCTCGTTGAGTCTCCCTCCTAATGTCCGCGCTGTGCTTTCCTTAACAACTGGCCAATACTTCTCCTCCGGTATTCTTTCCATCCCCCCGTGTGCTCTGGCGAGTGCCCATAGTACCTAACGGCAATTTTGCTGCTCGACTAAGATTTTGCTAGTGCGTGCATCGCTGTTGGCCCAGACTGCGCGCGCCCTGCTCTCAATGTACGCCACCACCTATCCCTGAGGCAGGAACGGCTGGCCTCTGTGCGGGTGACTGGCTTTGGCCGGCCTGAACGGGCGTCTGCCCATCAGCTGTGGGCGGAGGTGCCTGCTGTCCCTGCCCTGGCTGCTGTTGTGTTGGG
The DNA here is from genome assembly GCA_003049425.1 of Magnaporthiopsis incrustans. NCBI lineage: Eukaryota > Fungi > Ascomycota > Sordariomycetes > Magnaporthales > Magnaporthaceae > Magnaporthiopsis > Magnaporthiopsis incrustans. The sequence goes on along the minus strand of PYSR01000147.1, from coordinate 84,822 downwards.
GCCCTAAGGGTCTGTTGCGCCTGCAGCATCTTGACGTACTCGCGGATCTTAACCTGTCTAGCGAGATTTACGGCCATGTCGAGTGGCGCCCCAACCATCCTCGGGTGATTGCGGATAGCGTTTATTTCATCCTGATTCGGTTGTAGCATCTGAAACGATATGTTGGCCAGGACACTGGGCGGCAGTCCTGCTATCTTCGGGGGTAGCGGTGCGGGATTCGGCTGTGGACCCATTGCCGATGTTGCCGCTGCCGGTCGCTCTTGCGGCCACGGTTCTCCATTCTGACGCGCGTCGCCTGGGTTTTGGTTTGCCCATTGGGCTCGGCCCTGGTGCTGTAAACCCGCCTCTGCATCGTTGAGACCTCGCGGTCCTTCTTTCGCTTGGCTCCCCTCTTTCTGGACCGAAGGCGAATGGGGAGAGTACACCGCCATTGGCCCAATATACAACGGCGCAACGTCCTGTAAATGGATCCCGTCGTTCGGCATCTCCATTGTGGCGGGCGACATGTGCTGGCTGTTGGCGGCCTGGAGCCTTTGCGCAAAGAGGTCGCTCGCTGCCGCCAAAGCTGGACGCGGGCCCCCGGCAGTCGGAGCAGGAGGCAGTTGGGTCTGCTGCGGTCGAGGGGCGGGGTCCTGAGCAGCAGCCTGAGGGGCAGCGTTGCTGTTGCTGGTGTTGTCCCTGGCCTCAGGGAAGAGGGGATACCAAGCAGCGCCGGAATCGGGTGCATTTGAGGAGGGGTCGAGGTCAAATTCGTGGTCGATAGACGGCGAGGTCAAGGCAATCAGATCGGTCGACTGGGGAGCCGATGCGAAAGGCTCCTGCAGGAGCACATCATGCGGCGAGAAGGCGCTCATATTGCGGCTTTCGTTTTGGGCGGGTTGGCATGGCGGTTGGGTGGCCTGGATCGCGCCATCCTTCTCTTCATCCCCTAATCTGTTCTCGCCTCCCGCCCCCAGTGCCGCTACTGCTTCGCGCCGCATCTCGTATTCCTGCAGAGCACTTCTGCTCTTGTTGGGCCCAGTATATCCCTCGCCGGCATTGCCCAAAGGAGGAACCGACAGAGGCGGGTCGGACACAGGGGTCGCAGAGTCGAGCAGCGGCGATTCGCGACTCGCGAAAAGATAGTGTTCGAGATACTTGTGGTGGATGTAGGGTAATTTGTGCTCCCTTGCCAGGTGTTCGCGGAGGCCGTCTAGCCCATGCCATAACGCGAGAGATTTCGCACATGGATGCTGTCTACATTTGTAAAGAGCATCGATCACCAAGTGCGTATTGCGTAGGTGTTGTATCATGTCGTCCGCGTCGCTCAAGGACCCGGTGCGGCAACCAACGACCCGGCAACGGTTCCCGGCGGCGTAGCTATCCACATGGCTTCTAATGTTGGGGAAGGTTCCGCAAGGTTAGTTACAAGTTTATGGAGGATAAGAAGGGGAAAAGCTACAAAATGGCCAGAGTACCATGCACTTGAATATGCTTACCTCAAGCCCCATCTTGTGGCGTACCGTTCACCGCATATACCGCAGGTTAAGCCTGTGGGATCTGGGGGGTCATGGAGTTTAATTTCCAGCCTCACCCCAAAAACCTGAATCGCCATCTCAGCCGCCCCCCTCGCGGCTGAGCCCTTAGTCGTCGCCCAAAAACGGTCCCATAGCCCCCGTAGTTCCTCTGCGAGCCCCCCCCTCTCCCCCGGCGTGAGACAACCGAGAGAAAATATCGTCTCTGGCTCATATATCGAGGGTCTTGTCCTCATTAGATGCGCCACTTGTTTCGCCCGACGCTGCTGCTGTTGTTGTTGCTGCCATCCTCGGGCAGTATCTTTGGCTTGTCTCTGGGCTTGCGCCTGGGCTTGTTGTGCCTGGGCTTGTGCCACGGCTTGTGCCACCTGGGCTTGTGCCGCCTGGGCTTGTGCCGCCTGGGCTAGTCCCTGCAGTCTAAAGCTGAAAGCCTGAATCTGCTCTTTCGCGCGCCGCTTCTGGATGGTCCCTTCTGGCGCCGTATCAAACACCCTCCAATGACGGCGCAGTGCTATGATGCACTCTTCCCACTTTTCCTTGAACGCCCCGCTAATGCTCTTGAAGGAGGATATCTCCTCAGGTCGATACATCGGACGGTCATCCTGCGTTTGGCCGGCCATCACCTGACCCTGGGGCTGCTTTCGCTGTTGCTGTTCTTCCTGTGCACTCATGAAGTTAAGATGCTTTTCATACCCCTGCGCCACTAGTTTGCTCTTTTGTTTCTCCAGCAGCTCCAGCTGCAACTGATACGGCTCAAGCTTTGATGGCTCAGGCGGTTGCTGTTGTTCTTTTTGCCTTTGTTTCCGTTTGCGGCTTGCCTGCTCAACCAACATGACTTGACGCTGATAATCAGCGAGAGCATGGTTTTGTGAAGTTGGTGGCTCTTTTTGCTGCGGCTCCTGCTGGAGCGGCTGAGACGGTGTCTGGATTATGTGGCGCGGTTGCGGTGCGTCAATGCCCAGATCTGGGATGTCGAACTGCGGCTCCAGTTGTTGGTTTTGCTGCTGGCTTTGCTGCTGTCGTGTTGGTAGCATTGGCGGCGATATCTCGAAGTGGGGTGTTGACGGGCCTGTCGTTGTCTCCATTCGATTTTCCAGCGCCTCCCCGATGGGTGTTGCAGAGGAGCCCTGACCATCATCTTCTTGCTTAATATGGTCTAACCGGAAGCCGCGGATCGAGTCATCAAGTCTCTCCGCCGGACTCCGTGAGTCCGAAGTGTATCCTGCTGCCGGCGGCGTTCGTTGCTCCTGGCTGTCTGCAGGCCCTTCTACATCCGAGAGGACCGACAAACGTGCTCGTTGTGTTGTTTCATCTGCCCCGTCGCCGTGGGTTGGCGGTCGATTCGCATCGCCCGGGCTTCTTGGCACAGGCTTGGCCTTTACGTGATCCCGCGTTGATGCCGGCCGGACCTGCTTCATCAGCAGGTCTCGGTTTACGTTTCGGGGCGCTCCAGACTCGTGGAACTCGGACTGGTGCCTGCGCAGCGATTTCCCGGACGTGAATGGGGGGTACTGGCAACCAGGCTCGAGGCATGGAAAAGTCGGCGCGTGGGTGGCTTCGTGGGCAGCACGCTCACTAATGCTCCGAAACTTGCTCGTGGCGGCGTCGCATAAGGGGAAACGGCAGGCGTAGGCGCCCCTCGTCAGGTTTTCTCGGAAGTGGTCGAGCTCCGACGCGTTGATGTCGGGGTGGTGGCTGATGCTGATCAGCTGCTGGATCACCCACTCGTAGTTGGCGTGAATGTCCTGGATGCTCTGAGGCTGTCTGAAGCAATCTAGGGTGCGTCTCTTGCTTAGCATCGTCATACCGTGTGTGGTCCCCGCCGGTGTAGGCTTACCGGAATCGTTTGCCCCAGTTGCCAATATCTCCCCCTTGGACTCGGCTACCAGGCTGGCCGCGGCCTCAGACCAAAGACCTTCGAGTGATCGAATAGCGTCGAGCCCCGGGATGGAAGCTACGATCTGGATTGTGGAATGTCCAGGTCGCGATGCCGTCAAGACATGTGATAGCTGCTGAGCCACGTCCCAAAACAAAGGGTTCCACTCCTGCCGCGGCACAGACGCCATTTCACGCAGCTCTGAGAACCATGTGTCCCTCGTATACGGCAAAAACGCCCACACTCCTCGGAGAACCTGGATGTTCCTCGCCAGTTCTGGGGTTGACGGACCGAATACCTCGAACGCTCTCCGAAGACACCTCAAAGATGAGAGCCCGTTATCCCACAGAGAAGCTTGCTGCGAGAGGCGGACAGCTTCGACGCAGTCGTCCCGCTGCAGGTATCTGACAAGACAGGCTCCAAGTATGCGTCAGCAAGGCTTTGACCCCTCACTAGGGCATCCAGTACTGGGAGGTGGGACTTACTCTTTGACTGATACATGAATAAAGCAGATGGTTGAATCCTTTCGCCTCTCTACCAGAGGCCCGCACGACTCTAGCACGTAATTCGGCACTGGACGGTCAGCAAGATTGCTTGTGGCGTCAAATAAGAGCGCAGACTGTAGCTCCGATATCTGGAGTGGGCGCTTTGCAAACGCTATCCAGCCGAATATGCCCTTAAGGCGATTCACCGAGCGAGAGTCACAGCGGGACAGAACATGCGAAAGAATCTTCTCATAGCTATAGACGGAAAGTGTCAGTAATCACCTCCTGGTCGGGATTCCAATGGTCCTGTCGGGAAATCAAATTCATGTGTGAATGTCGACTTCACACTCACAACTGGGAAAGTTCTTGCGGAATGGCCTCTATTGCCATGTCAAACTCGGCCTTGTTGTAGAAGAAGTTGGCGTCAAGGTAGTTGAGAATGAGACGAGCCCAGAGAAACATGCCTAGATTCCGTACTGTTCTGTGAGATGTCTTGTTCAAAGCCGCTTTCATGGAACTGTAGCTTACCGTCGGCTTTGGCCACTATTCTAGATGCCAGCTCCGGTACGGATTGATCGGGCAGGCCCATCTCAGATAGCTTCCTATGCATGTTCCTCAAAGCGGTGGTGACGAAGTTTCGTATGGCTTCGCCTACGCAGTCTTTCTCCTCGGACAAAGAGACTGTCGATGCCGCCTTGCGCAGCTTGGCGTGTGGGACGGCCATGGAACTTCGGCCCGACACCAGAACCTTGCACACCAGCCCGTTGGTGATCAGCCTGTCGACGAGTCGGAAGATCTTGCGCTGCGTCTCCGCAAGACACTCATCCACGCCGTCGAGTATTATATGGACCGCTTTGTTGTCTCCAATGATCTCGACGGCGGTCTCCAAAAGCTTTTCGAGCAGGCTAATGCTCGCTTGCTTCGCAGTGACGTTTTCGTCGTAAATGTGGGCGGCGAGGTCGTGGTCGGCCTTGACGCACCCCAGCAATAGTGATTTGACCATAACATCGTAGCGTGCGGTCGCGCTGGGCGAGTAGGAGCAAAAATGGCTGAGCACGGTGGAGCGTCCCGAATCCTGAAGCGACCTCACGACCCTGGCACTGAGGACGCTCTTACCCGTCCCCGGCCCCCCCTGCAGAAGCAAGAATGGAGTCTTGGTGTTTGGCTGCAGCCAAGATATCACATCCTGACGCTTCAGGATCCAGTCGGTGGTGCCCGGATGCTCGATGCCAACATCGACCAGCGGATCTCGAAGGGAGACTTGGTCCGCGTCGTCGACGCCAAGCCACGCGGTTATGCTTTCCAAGTGGCACTCGCTCTGTTCTTTCTCGCTCTGCACGAGCCTGTGGAGAGTGACCTCTTTCCAGGACTGTAGCTCATGGCCCATATCTCTGGCCTCGGTCGTGCGCGCGTCGGCAATTTCGTCGATGATATCCCCATGCCTCCTGAGGTCCTCGAGGACATTGTTGAGCCTCTGCTTTGATCGACTCCACGATGTGGCAAACATATCCTTCCAGCCTGGCAAGCAAAACATCAGCCCAAACTGGCAAACCACCGTTATTCACCAGTGCGCCGGTTTTCACTCACAGCGACGCGTCACAAATTTGTAGGCGATTCTGTGAAAGGCGAGTATTCCCACGTAGAAGGCAGCAAAGGTCGGGTGGAACTCCGGGTTATCTTTGAAGCAAGGACGCAGATGTTCGAACCTGCCCAGATGCTCGGCAATTTGCGCATAGGCTTTTACCAGGCTCTCGAATGCCACGATGCAGCCAGACGACATCTGTCCCCGGCAGGTGCAGAAGGGGCCAGTCCTACAGTCAGCAGACGTCAGAGGCGCTTGGGGAAGCGGGAGAGGCTTGCCTTCAAGACGAGCTTGACAGGGGCCCAGATCCAGGGCAGATGATCGGTCCCGGCGCAAAGAATGCCCACGACGCTGGAGTAGTGCTCGAGTCCCCGGAATAGGGCATCCAGGCGACGCGTGTTTCGGAGCAGCTGACGACCTGCAAGCTCCCTCTCGACCTCAATCGCCGCTTCTCTAACATCCTGAAGGGTGGTCGAGGCGAATTCAGATGTGTGAGCTGGCGACACCACCGCGCGTAGGTCTTCGAATGCGGCCTGGATCATGAGCCTAGCTTCGATCCGGCCAGGCTCTCGCGCTCGAAGCGCAAAGGGCGGCATGACATGGAGGGCAGCTCCTTGGCTGTACGGAAAGCCGCAATTGCCGTCGCCAGGAGAAAGACCAAGTCCGACGATCTCACACAGCACCAGCAATGTTGGGCTGCTTGCGTGGAGCAGATCGAGGTCAGGCTGACTGGACGAGCAGCAGCTGACCCTACGGTTGATGGGGCGGGGATCGGGCAATGTCAGCCGCATCGCCCTTCTTCGGAGGCAACCCGACCTGGGACACAGCCACCGCTTGTGCATTGGATGCACGCACGCAGCCAATGGCGAATCAATCTTTACCGCGTCTGGCATAGCCCAGCCCACTACCTAGAATATGAGCGGCACGGCCCCAGTGCCCGACGTTTCAGCGAGCAGAAAAGAGAAACAGAGCAGATACGGGCATTGCAGGAAACGAAAGCCTTCTAGGACAAGATACGACAACACACCTGGTTTTTCTCCTCTAATGGCTTCCTCGCAAAGAAAGCGACAATGGCCGTATGGCCAGGACGATGATGCCAGAGCCCCGCCTCCTTTCAGGAGCACCTGGTCGGAATCAAAAACGACAACTCCACGCAATGAGCCATGCACATTGGCGATCAACCCGTTTCTACCCCAGGGTACCTTTGCGCTCCCGACTCTGGCCCACACGACCGTGAGCCAGCACTGGCAAATGCAATGCTACGGACAACCCACGTTTTCCACCTCATTCCCTCCGGAAGGGGTGGTGCAAACCAGCGTCGCATCTACTTGGAGAGGCCTAGGCGAGATGGCTTGCCACAGCCGGGGCGCCATCGGGACCTGGCATGGGGGTCCAGCCCCTGAAATCTCCATGACGGACTGTGAAGCACGTCCAGATGCCTACCTAGACGACTGCCCAGATATTGGCCAGCTCAACGCCGTTGCCCTCCCCGACCCTGACGAAGTGGCCGCGCAACCCAGCGCCCACGAAGCTGGCGAAGGCATGCAAGACCTCTCTAATGGAGGCGACGACGTGATAGACACAACCGTCTGCTACGGAATGGTACACCCACGCACCCCTGAGCCGCATGTACCATACCATGGCACTAAGACACCAGTCTTCCCAGATCTCGTTCCCCGGCAGCTGCAAGGGGCCGTCGGCAAGTCTGCAACCAATGGCCGGCTTCCCGGTGACGATAGAGGAGGACTGCACCTTCAAATCTCGGTCTTCCGAGATGGCCTACCATGGCAAGCTTGCCGTCGAGTACATCGATATCGTTCAAGCGCTGCTTGAAGTACCGCCACTTGAACTGCAGATGTCATGCGCCATCAACCCATCCCAGACGCTGCAGTCGAAGGCCAGCCACAGAGCCCAGTTTGGCGAACTAGTGCAGAAATGCACCCTCTCATTGATCATTTACGGTCCTGCGGACATGAGCGACGATGTCGGCGCCTTCTTCCAGGAGGCAGATGTCTACCTGCAGGACCCAAGAAGCTGCGACCGCAACGTGAAGTACTGCAACCCTCATCGATTATCATCTCTAGACTGCTGCCCCATGGTCTTTGACCTGTCAAAGGAGGGTGCCAACGCTGAGGCTATCTTGTTCACCGATCCCAACGTGCCTGAGCTGATTCCAGATGCCCATGAGAATCTTCCCGAATCACACTCTCCTGACGACATACTCAAAACGTCGCTCAAAATGTGAGCTCTATCTATACACCTTAATATTTGTGATACTTTGGACTAACGCGAAACCTCAATCATTGTCTGTAGGCATCAAAAGCAAGCCCTCACGTTTCTGCTGCGGCGAGAATCTGGCTGGGATTTCAGACAGGAGTCGGCGGACTTCTGGGATCTATCACAAACAGGCAACACGACTTGGTTCGTTGATCCCCAATTCTCAAGCAACACCGCTCTACTCTGGGATTGTCTGACATTTAGCAACCCTCCAGCTTTGTGAACCGGATATCCCAAACATGGCATACCGAAGAACCTCCCGAGTTCTGTGGCGGCATCGTCGCAGATCCCATGGGACTGGGCAAGACACTGACCATGATAGCGTTGGCAGCAACGGATCATAGCGAAATGTTTCGCGACACTAGCGATACCCCAAAGTTGGAGATTCTTCCAACCTTGATCATCGTTCCGCCGCCTCGTAAGCCCACAATCATTTGCCAGCGTGTGGCTCTGGGGCTTCCACCATCACCTCATCCTAGATACTGACAGCTCGTAACCCACTCACAAAAAAGTGCTGGATACGTGGCAGGAACAACTAGAAGAGTGGGTCGACCATACACCTTAGTTACCTACCTCGGACCCTCCTTCAGCTGACCGACCTCCGACCCCCAACACAAGGCATGTCAAGCCGGGCGCGATGTCCTGGGGCCTCCATTATGGAGATCAAAAACTCACTAGCGCCGAAGAAGCAGCCAAACACCATATCATACTCTCGACATACCACACAGTGGCTCTGGACTGGGGCAGCCAGAATTCAACCCAGAGAAGCTTCCTCTTCTCGGCCCCGTGGAGCCGGATCATCCTAGACGAAGGTACAAATCACATTTCACTTCGACCCTGTTCCTGGAAGGTGGGCTAACTCCAAACAGCTCACATGATCCGAAATGCGAAATCCCGGATGTCAAAGGCAGTATGCGCTCTCAAGGCTACATCAAGATGGGCAGTTACAGGAACCCCTGTCCAGAACTCGATCAGGGATATGGAGAGCCTTTTGAAATTTATTCGGGCGCACCCCTACGACGACTCGGGACGCTTTGACTCCGACATCGGGAGGCTCTGGAAGTCGGGCAACGTCGAAGACGCCGCAAAGAGATTACGGACTCTGACCAACGGGCTAGTCCTCCGGCGGCCCAAGACCGTCATCAAACTTCCCAGCAGAACCGATCTCAAGCTCCCAGTCGAGTTCACCGCCGAGGAAAGGAAGCTGTACGACGAGCTCAAGGCGCAGACCCTGGCCCGGATAGAGGAGGCCTACGACGGCGGAGACGGCAGGCCGGCGTCCATGTCCTACATCACGGTGCTGCAGAGGATCAACGCGCTCCGCGTGGTGTGCGACCTCGGGCTGAACTATAGCTCAAGACACAACATCACAGAGGGCGCCTCGACGGGGGACTGGAAATCCGTCGCGCAGCTCGCATTCGACCACCGTCGCGAGATGTATCCCGTGGCGTGCGCCTTCTGTGGCGAGTCCTGCAACTTGGCGACGGCCGCCTTCGACGACGGCGACGGCAGCGGCGTCCCGGCAGCGGCCACCAGCGGGCCGTACTATGCGCGATGCTTCTCGTTTGTGTGCGGAGACTGCGCGAGGCACGCCGTCGCGCGCAGCCAGCCCGTCACCTGCAAGCACAGCCCGGAGCACGACATAGCGCCCGTGTCGCTGGGCTGGAGGACCCTGGAGGACGGGTTTGGGCCGTCGAGGACGCTGGATGGCGCCATGGCCGACTGCCGCCTCTCGAGCAAGGTCAACGCCCTGGTAGCGCAGCTGCTCACCCTTCCCGCCGAGAAGAAGAGGTACGTCAGAGAACCGTCGTGGTGGCGCCACATCTACGTTGTTCTGTTCGTTGACTTAGTGGTGTCGCAGTGTTGTGTTCTCAAGCTGGACCATGACCCTGGATCTCCTCCAGGCTGGCCTAGAGCGAGCCGGCATTAGATATGAGCGGTTCGATGGAAAAGTGGCGCAGCGACATCGGGACGGCGTCATCAAGAAGTTCAGGAAAGACACGGGAGTGAAAGTGCTTCTTCTGACGCTGTCGTGCGGCGCGGCTGGGTACGTGTCTCTTAATAATCTCAAACGCCACAATGATGGGCTCAGCGTGCACTTCGCCTGGGTACTGATTCAACTACCTCTCCTAGTCTCACACTCACGGAGGCATCGATGGCGTTCCTCATGGAGCCTCACTGGTATGTTCCCCGGATCCCACGGTACTCTCTAGCATCCTAACGCACTCCCAGGAACCCTACCGTCGAAGAGCAAGCCCTGGCCAGGATCCACCGGCTCGGGCAGGAGAGCGAAGTGACCACAGTGCGCTTCTTTGTCAAGGATACGTTCGAGGAGGTCAGTCAACCATTCCACCATTCCCTCTAACCGTCTCATGCATGGCCGACTTACAAACGTGAGGGATGCGACCAACAGCGCGTGCTAGAGCTTCAGCAGTCAAAGAAGAAGCTCGAGGGCCTCTTGGTCGCGCCACAGGCCGAGGCGGGGTCGTACGACGGCCTGAGCAGTTTAGACGTAAGTAGAGCAGCCGCAACGCGATGTCTGCCGCATGAGCCCGGCAGCTGACTTGCCTTCCCTGCCTTTTCCTACAGGATCTCCGTCGTCTTATCTGAGTACTTGGTGGCATGGCCAGGTATTTTTGTGGTGGTATGGAAAGACTATGATGCGGGCCCATTGTCATCCTCATCCAAGAGAGTGGTTGAGCGGTAAGGCCGCAGGACTGAACCACCTCGTAGATGACTTGGGGGGAAACATGTGCCATACGGACAACAAAATGGAAGTATCAAGTTCGGTCTATTAGGTACAAACTGTAACCCCAACAAGCAAGCACCAAAGTCCATCCCCAGGATCCCACACCGTCTAGAGCCCGAAAATGAACCAGGAACAAACTAAAAGCGAGTATGTGCATATGCTAGAAAGGGGCAAAAGGTAGGATAATGCAAAATGCGACCTCCCCAAATGGCAAACCCCATATCAACGCCGAATCAAAAATGGGGGCAATTTCAAAATAAGGCGGACAAGAAAAAAAAAAAAAAAAAGAAACAAAGGCCTCCGAAATTGAAAATGCTCCCTCCCGACCGTTTCTGTGCTTCTTCTCTCACGTTTATGCACCACCGCTGTCTTCCAATATCCCATCCCGTTCCGTCCCGTGCGGTCCCATGCTTAAAATCAAAGAAATCTTTTCCGACCTCGTAGAAAGGAAAACAAACAGACGGCCCGACAAAAAAAAGATTGATGGCACAGAGGTTCGGACGACAGGGAAGGTCCCACCAGCCGAAAAGCCAAGCGAGGTCGGGTGGTGTGACACTAGCACGCGCCGTCCAGTCTCCGTTGCTCCATGCAAATGCGCCCCATTCGCCCGCTCTGCTCTTTCCCAACGACCGTCAGAGAAGGAAGGTACCTCCACCGGTAGAAGCCGGACAGGTGATAGGTACCTGATCATCACCCCATCTGGCAAGCTCGGCCGTCAACACTGGAACCTTGGCCAAAATTCAAAGCCAACCACGCAACCACAACAACCAAGGAGCAAAAAAAGAAAAAAATGGTTCGTTCTTCCGCTTTCCCTCGTCCATACCTACCCAAGCCCCGATAAAATCCAAATCCTGAATGGATCTAGATCTGAATCTGATTCTGTCCGTCTTTCGCTTTAACCAGAGCGGGCACCACCGCCCATGACGCCGGGCAGCGTCTTCCACGCCGAGCCGCCGACCTTGACCTTGCCAAAGTCCTCGTCGAGATCCAGGATGATCTTGAGCGCGCTCCTGCTGCGCGCAAACGGGCTCGAGTCGGCCGACGCCTTCTCCGACAGCGTCGCGGCGACGGCGGTAGTGGATGCACCAACCCCGGCCAGCTCGCGGCTCTTCTTGCCCGGGTACGGGATCGTGTTCTGCAAGATCTCGTACGCCGTGAGCGTGAAGCCGAACTGGGGCGACGAGCGGAAGATGCGGGCCAGTCCGCCCTTGAAGAAGGCGCGGAACCCCTCCTCCTTCATGATGGTCTGGGCCGCGTGCCGGAGGCCCGTGTAGCTCGTCTCGCCCTTGCGCTGCTCGACCTGCAGGCGCGTCTTGATGACGTCGAAGGGCGTCGTCAGGTACGCGGCCGGCATGCCGGCGATGGCGCCCGAGAGGAGCAGCTGCAGGATGCCGAGCTTCTTGGCCGGCGACTCGCCGAACACGTCCTTCTTGAGGTGGCTGTAGGCCGGGAAGTAGATTGCCGAGAAGGGCACGTCGCGCAGCAGGCACGCCGACGCGCCCTTGTACAGGCCCATCAGGCCCAGGTTGCGCACGATCCACATGGCCGACCGCTTGGGCGCGTCCACGACCGTCTTGGCCACCTCGCCCTGCACCTGGAGCCGGATCTTGACGATCTCGAGGGGGTTGGTGAAGACCTAGGTACGCAGGAGAAACAAGGGAGGGTCAGCAGGCAAGTCCTCCAGCGGGGCGGCAGCGCACCGCTCTCTGGACACGAAAAAAAAAACTCACAACTTGGCAAGCGCCTGCACTGCCACCAGCCAGGACCTCGCTCGGCCACCAGATGCTGCCGTTCTTGTCCGTCGTCCAGCCGCGCACGAGGTCGTTGACCGTCAGCTTGATGGCCTTCTCGGGAGCGACGCCGACCAGCTGCGGCAGCACGCCCGAGTACAGGCCCAGGAACCCCTCGTTCCGCACCACCTTCTGGAAGCAGTCGATCGAGTTCTTGTACAGCCGCTCGCCCGGCCGCACCCCGCGCTGGTTCTGCATGCGCGTCTTGACCAGGTCGATGGGGTACACCATGAAGGCGCCGAAGGCGCCCGCCACGGAGCCCAGCCCAAAGTTGTAGGCGCCCTCGAGCGCGTCGTGGAGAAACTTTTGCGCCGTCGACCGTCCCGCAGCCGCCACGGCAGCCTCCGCCCGCGGCCGGTCGGCCCCCTCACTCCTCCAAGACGGATCCAGCACCTTTGCAAAGTCGCGCAGGCCCAGGCGCCCCGACGGCTCGTCCAAGCTGGCAAAGTGGAAGAGGATGTCGGCCTCCATGGGCGTGAAGAGGGAGAAGCGGGTGATGTTGGCGGCCTGGTTCAGGAACTCGGTCCTCGTGATCTTGCCGTCGGCGCTCTTGGCGCAGGCCCGGCGCACGATGAGCTCGACCAGGTCCATCTCCTTGATCATGTTCTGGAAGGCGCGCACGTTGGCGTACGACACCTTGCTGCCCTTTGAGATGTTGCACAGCGTGCCCAGGTTCTGGAGCAGGTGGTCCGACAGCTTGTGCTTGGACGTCTCGAGGATGATGCGCTCAAAGTCCTCGGGCTCGATGAAGCCGTCGCCGTCGCGATCGAAGAGGAGGAAGGCCTGGCGGATGCGCTCGCCCTGCAGGCCGCGCAGCATCTGCGCAAACTGCGGGTAGTCCATGCTGTGGCGCTTCTTCCTGTCGCCGATGTACAGCTTGGCCCACTCGCAGTCCCAGTTGAAGGGGATGGTGTCCTCGCCCTTGTTGAGCTCGTACAGGCGCTTAAGGTCCTCGTACCTGACGGTGCCCAGGCGCTCGACGTCGAACAGCCGGAACGCGATCTCGTACTCGGCATCGGGCTTCATGAGGATGTTCTCGAAGTAGGCCCAGTCGGCCAGAGACACGCGGCCGGCGCCCTTGCGGTCTGCCACCCTGAAGAGGATCGAGTACTGCTCGCGCTTGATCTTGTGCTGGAGACCAGAAAACGGTTCCTCGGTCAGCTTCGAGTCATCCCTTCCCTGCCGACCACGCCCTCGAGCCGCGACGACGCGGGGCCGGAGGCTTTACGCATCGAGGAGGGCTCGGCCAACAACAGCGCGCCAGGGGTCCGGGCAACTCACGTAGTCCTCTCCCGGTGGGGCGATGGCGTTGGTGAACTCCTCCACGCCCATGGACAGCTCCCCCGAAGACGGATCCTTGGCGGCGAACTTGTGGAAGCGCGCCTTGGTCTGGGCAGAGAGCTTGGCGGGCTCTTCTGCGGAGCCTATCAAGGTCTCCTTGACGGCCTCCTTGACCGCCGCCGCTTTCGTTGCCATGTTGACGGCGTCTCGATCTGCGATCTACCACCAGCTCTGCTCTGTCCCCCGCTCGCGAGGCTCTCTGAGTACTATGATCTAGCTCCGAAGTTTCTCCCGTCGAGGTTCGGCTTGGCGTTTAGCGGGGGAGGGCTCGCCAGAGCGCTGACTGCGATGCGCGGCTCGACGGTTTTGACTTGAGGGTCCTCGGCAAACGGGCAGCACGGGCCGGTGCTTCGGTGGACTTGAGGGCCGGCTGAGTGGGCGGTTATGTGGCTGTTGATCTGGGGACGGAGGCGGGCTGCTTGCCGCTTCGACGAGGAGGGAGGATCCGGTGGGTTGAGCGAAATTTGCAGGGGCGACTCCGGGACCGGCGCGGCGCTCGCGGTGGGACGAGGACGAGTCACAGGTGGGTGGTAGGAGGAGATGCCGCCAGAGTGGAAAAGGCGGGAGCGCGGTCTAGGGCAGGGCGAAGGAAGTCTACGCGGAGATCTAACGGTCTAAACGTCCGGCTGTCTATGCAGTGCACAAAATGGAATAGGAGATGCTGAAGAGACCAAGGGCACAAGCCAAAAAGGAGCAAATGGCGCAGATGACGGTTTGTTTGACCCCCTGTGCGCCAAAAAAGAACAATTCGCGCTTTCTTCTGGCTCTCACACCGGTCAGTCAGCTCCGACCTATTTTTTTTTTTTTTTGGTACCCCTGCTGTCGCAAAAAATCTTTCGGCCTATTCCGTTCTCGGCCACCGCGGCAAGATCTGCGACAGGGGTCTGGTGGCACGCGCGCCGGGCTAGTCCACTGTCCGTGTCAATTGAATTCTAGGCTAGCGTCAGCACCGACACATCAATTGGCCCACTGCTCAGCCTCAGTTTTTCTTCATCTTTCTTGGAAATCAAAAGTGATTGCTGGCAGTGCTAACGTGCCTCCTCTCATCGAGCGACAAATGTTTTTTCTCCTTGTTTCTTTTTTCTCCTTGTTTCTTTTTTCTTATTGTCAATTTTCCGTACAGGTTCCCATGATACCTACCAGCCGCTTCCAACACGAACAGACAGTGACAACACCTAGCCCGCGGTCTGGTGTGAGCCGGGCGGTGGTCAAGATGCGAGATTTCGTCCCAAGGCTGTCCCTTCCTAAAGCGGCTTAGCTTCAGGTCATGAGAATCCAATCCCATGCAGTGCCAGTTTCTTATTTTCTTCTTTTGTTTCTTATTTTTTTCCTTCTTGTTTCCGTTTCTCATCTCCTTGCGCGCGAATCATTGAAGCGCCATCTAATATACCCCCGCCAGGGATGCGGTCGGCAGCTTTTATTCCCCCTTGTTTAGGTGCTCACTTGCCAAATACCCCAAGGTACAGACCTTAGTTCTCCAGAAGGCTTGAGCCGATTCGGCTTGGGTTTCCTTGCACGAACAGCGGCTACAATCTTTTCTTGCCCAAGTCTCCGGCCGACGCGGGGGGATTAATGGACATGTACCTTGAAAAGTGAAGGGTGCCCTGAACTTGAAAGAACGGGAGGGTTCCCGATGACCATGGAAGAGAACAGTTTCGGTACCGTGCCAGGATTGAAGGAGTGTCTGAGGATGCCACAGACGTGCAGTGCAGTTGGAACCGAACTTTGGCGGAGGTTTCCGGCATATTCCCACAAATGAGGAAAAAAAAAAAAAAAAAAAAAAACTACTCCCAATCAATCACTTGAATTGATGTGGCTGAATATCTGGGGCGAGCATGGTACTCTAATCTCAGTCTGTTCATAGGCGAATAACACACTGACAGGTGGCGTATGCTGTACCTCGTACTCATATTACCGATGTATTTGAGGCAATACCTGACGAATCCTTTGCTTGGATGCCCGCGAGATCTCTAATAATAGTTGAACAGACCGCCGATTTCCCTAATAACTCGCTCCAGAAAGGGGGAGTAAAGACAACAGGAGAGAAAAAGTGACAGATCAAGAGAAAAAAGTGTAAACAGAAAACGTAACGCACTTGTTCTCGCCTGGACCTCCCCCTTTCTTGGCTAAACCATTGCAGAAAGTACACCTTTAATACATAACAGAGTCGTGTCAAATGCAAACCCTTCGCCTCCGTAAAACGCCATATTTTCCATCGGATACCCTCGTTCCGTGGTGAATTAGTGTCCCGATAAATCGAGCTTTGCCCCCGCTCTGCTCGCAAGCCAAGCACAGGCGCCTGAGCCGGCGTGGTTTCCCGTTCTCTGATGATCCCCATCTCTGCCTGGCCGTCCAAGAAGCGAGTTTTCGAAGGTGGCTCGGAATGCCACAACGGGAAAAGTATAAGAGTACATGTTTTGTGCAGGGGGAGGGTGGAATGTAAAAAGCATTATGGTGAAAGTAAGGATCCCGACGAGGCAAAGATGCTCAAGGAGGATGCTGTCGTGGTTCTCGTAATCGGCCATGATGGTAGCGTGATAAATAATAAACACTAGGAGGAGAAGATGAGAACATCGCGTCAGAGAAACTTTTCTCAGCAAGCTATTGCACATGCAGGACCGATGGGCCGCCAGGTCATGGTCGTAGCTGTGCAATATCGCGACGGGGACACAGCGATCGTGTCGAAGCTGCTAGGGGGTGACCACCGGTACCGCGGTAATGCTAGGGCACCAGTAGCCACTGTCGAGACGGCGGGGAGGGCGAGTGTATCGTTCGAAGCATGTATATCGTCGTGCTTCATGCTTGGCTTGTTGCGATGGCCATGAGGCGGTTCATCTCGAGTGAAGGGAACGGAGAGCGCGACAGGAGATCGTCGGGCGTGGTCGGGGTCTCGGGCAGCAGAGGCTGCTGGCCCTGGTGAGGAGGCAGGGTGAAGCCGTAGTCGATCTGCTCCTGGACGTATGCGGAAGCACCCTTGTACCTGCGGTCGAGGTACTTCTCGTAGACGGCTTGGTGGTGCTTCTCCGGGCTGTGGCAGCACTCGAGCAGAAGCGTCACGAGGGGGCGCAGCTGAGACCAGGTGTAGCCAGACCAGTGGGTATGAGCTTGGGACTGTAGGAGCAGTTAGCACACCGTGATGGATACTTTCACCCAGACCAACGATGAACAGAAGGACGTGAACATACCCAGTCGCCCTTCCTGAGGATCATGCGCGACAGGCAGTGGGCGCCAGCAGCAAGAAAGCTGGGCGGACAGCTGACAAAACGCTCGTCCATGATGGTCACCTCGAGGAAGTACTTCGCCAGCGTGCGAGTCTCCAGATCGTAATCGTCGGCCTTGCTGATGCGGCGCAGGAAGCTCATCGGGCCGGGCCATCCGAGCTCAAACTGAAGCATGCTCAACATGAAGCGCTCGGCCTTGAGTATTTCGTCGGCCGAGAAGCCGTTGTCGACCATGAATATTATCTCGTTGACAGACGGGCAGTTGATCTCTTCGTACTTGGCTGCGATGAACAGAGCCGTTGCGCCGACGAGCTGCAGCTTCGCAACCGACACCACCTTTTGGGAGAGGAAGCGGTCGATATAGTTGACGCTCAGGAAGAGCGTCTCGGGAAGGAGAGAGAAGCGATGGTGAACCTGAATGACCCAGTCTATCAAGACGGAGCGCATGGACCATTGGATCTCGGTCTGGATGTCCATGTAATGCGCATCAGGAGCCATCCGAGTCTGCAGAGCAGGACGCGTCAGTGATTTGCTCTCATGATCTTCCCCGTAGAGCAAAGGACGACCAAGGGAGGGAGAGAGGGGAGAATGCTGTGGCAGGAGCAAATGCGTACCTCAAGCTCGCGCATGTAGCTAAAGATCTCGTCGCCGTATTCCGCCACCATACTGACGTCCCACTGCTCCTCCTCGATCTCATCAAACGTACGCGATTCCTCAACGGCGATCCTGGCCATGTCGAGCTCCTGCTGGATTCGAGCGGTGACCTTGGGCGCGAGAATAGCAGTAAGACACTGGGTTGTGTTGTCGCCGTGTGACCTGTACGAGTGTGCTGTTGTGTATCCCTGATCCTGGTCCTCGTCCACCTCAACGTCCTCTTCGTCCCAGTTGTCCTCGGATTCGAAGGCAGCGCCAGGGGCAGCGGCAGCCCGCTCCAGCGAGTAAGCCTCCATGGTGCGGCCAATAAGCTCGGCCTTGACGTCAACCAGCTCGGTGGGCGCGGAGACTGGGGCGCCGCCACAGGCCTCGTTGGCTTCTATGAGTTCCTCGAGCGCGTCCTCGTAGGGCGTGTCGGGGACCTCGTCCTGCTCGACGATTGCAAAATCCCTGACTCCGCCCAGCTGTCTGCTCACAGTCCTCCTCAGAGCAGGCTGCTCCGTCCTAAGGTGCGGCTGGCTCTTGTACTGACGCGGCTTCTTAGTGACGATGTCAGACTTGAGTTGAGCAGCGGCTTCGTCAACGGCAGTGGCAGGACGATTGTCAATGGCCCGAGTCTGCGCGAGGTGCCGGGAATCGTCGTAGACGAAGGAGGTCTTTTTCGTGGGAACTGCCTTCACTGCTTGCGGGGCCTGTGACTCCACATGCGGCTTGCGGGCGTTCGGATTGTGGCTTTCGGGCATCATTGACTGACGCGTCGGGAGGACGTCGGAAGCGTGGGTGACCGAGGTCTGATTCACGGTGGAACCATGAATCTTGAGGCGCTGCGCAGGCTGCTGCAATACCGTCTTCTTGCCGGCGACGCCATTCCCGCTGTTCTCCTTGCCCGAGTTGAGCGTCTGCACGGGCGCCTTCTTGGAGTTTAATTCGACTCCGACGGCGCGAACATTCGTGTTCACCTCGCCGAACGCGGCGCGTTTCGGAGCCAGCTTCAGACCACCTCCGGGGATCAGGCTAGTCGCGTTCTTGATGTGGCCCGTCGACTTGTGCCGTTGGTGGAGTGCCTGCTTGAGCGGTACGACGTTCTCGTTCCCCGTGGCCGCGGCCGCGGCCGTCCCGAGTCGGAGCGGGCGGTGAGGCTGATGGAGCTTCGTTAGCATATGCTGTGACTCCCAAGAGCGGCTGTGAAAGGTTCGGTTGAAGAAACGGTCCCTTCACAAGCTCAAGGCTTGCTTTGGGCCGACCTGCGGGCACCCGAAGAACGTCTGACCAGGAGCGCCAGCGACAACAAAGAGAACAGCACGGCAGAGACTCACTCTCGAGTCCATGGTTGCGAGGGATGTGTGGAACAGACTCGCAAGCGGTGCGATCGCTGCGATGTTTTCCAATCGGAGCGCGCGTGGTCAACCCGAAGAGCGGTTGGGCTACAGCAACATCCAAAGGGTTGCTGTTGCTGATGCTGGCTGGGTCGCTTCGCGGGCGAGGTGGTGATGCCGGCAGTTTGGAATTTCTGCTGGGAGCTGCCACGGAGCGTGTGGTGGCTGCGGTCGAGGCCCGTTTGCTAAGATTAGGCTCGTTCCTGGTGCGGCTGGCCGGAGAGCTGCCTGGAGTAAACAGAGTGGTAGTCGAACAAACACGACAAGGATATCTTGCGCGGCGCCAAAAGAGAAACGGAAAATGGAAAACGTGATGGCAGATAATCGACAGAAGAGAAATAAAAAGTCGCCTGCACACGTTCGCACTCTTCTGGCCGTCGTGGAAAAAGGCCGGATGGAAGGTGAAGAAGACGTCGTCGTGGGAAATCCCTAGCGGCCGGCGGCTTGTTGTTTTTTATTTCCCACGGCCCGCATGCCTGCACCTGCCCCCCAAACAAAGAACTGGGGACGTCCTGCCTGCTTGGTCTGTAATTACGCCTAACAGTTGTTTATTTCCCATGCAGCTGGCCCAAGCTCTCCGCGCTAGCGTGCTTCCTTGGCATGTAACCCCTGCACCTCTGGTTGCCCGGCAATCAGCTGTCTTTATTTGGATCATGACGCACGGTCCACTCGGACCGTCGCGTCTCCCAAAAGCCTCCAACCTGGATATGATGCGAAAACCAGCAGCTCCAAAGAGCAGTAAAAAGATACAAGAAAGTGACACAGCTGCTTTTGTTAACAATTAGAGAGCAACTCCTGTAAATTCTAACGTTGTTTTATCTGTTTTGCGGCGCTGTAGACTGGCTTCAGATTTCCCGCGACTTACGCGCCGCAGGGTTAGGGTTGCGACACGAGCGGGGTGCGTTTTCACGTGACCGAGGCAGACCCCGAAAACCAGGGGACGACAAGAAGTTCACCGCCTGTGGTGACTCTTTCAAAGTCGTCCCAGAGACCAGACCCTGTAGATTGCTAGCAGGAGCCATGCAATGCAATCGTACTCCCGCCTGCCCGCCCTGAGACCAGAGAGGGGCGTTCTCATCCTGTCCGACAGCTGCCGGCGGGGGAAGGCGCACGCAAGGCCTGCTCCGCTTTCGAAAGAGGCACGGCCTAGGGTCGCCTGGTTTCGAAGACGACGCCGCGCTGGCCACTCAGACGTCGAGCTGCCGCTGGATCTGAAGCAGCCGGGCTAGTTTTGATCTTCGTCGCCTGCCAACACGTCAACGATAGCCTACTCCAGATCGTCCTTTTCTATTTCCCCGCCCTCGCTGCCGGGGAAATCAATGCCGTCCCTGGCCCTTGTGTGTGCGTGTTTTTTCCCTTTGTTTTTGCTTTGCACCGTTGGCATGCACACGCAGGCCGCCAGCTATATGGGCGCCCGCACGCAATTGTGCAACCCCGTCCGGTGATGCCGGGGCAGGGGTGGGTAGCATAAACTCGCCTTTGACCATGCCACACCTCCCAACAGCGTAATCCCCAGTTGGGTGCCGATGGCGGCGAAGTCACAGCCGCCCGCACATGCAATGGCGGCGTTTATCATGCGCTCGCATCCGTGGCGTGGGCTCATGCTGACCCTCGGAGTGCGTGGCGCCATTCAAGTTTTTCTCTTTGGCCTAGTACACTTGTTGTCCTCAGAAAGGAAGTTGCTCGACCCTCCATTCCGCGGGCCGTCGCTTACTCATTCCTGACTTCTCATCTCCCCCAGATTTCATCACCTTCCCGTGACGGGTTTACTCAACCATATAACCATACTCCCGCAGTCTGTGTTCCGCCGCCAAATCGTATCCGTTGGGATGAAAGAAATGTAAGCAATGCAACGAAATCGCATAGGGACACTCGCCTCTGGTCGTCGGCCTCCATTGAACTATCTGCGGCGCCGTCTCCCGTGCGCCTCCTATATCAGCGTCTTGTTCCTGTGGCGGCGGCCAAGACAGTCTACCGGCCGCCATTTCGATAGCGCGTTCTTTATCCGCTGGCGCGGTCCATGTCATTTTCCCCAGCCGCTCCCATGGCTGGCTGCGTGTCGATCCAGCGAGTGCAGAAAGCGCCGGCAACTGTTGAGAACCGTCTTGTCAGAGGCACACAACACGGAAAAAGAAAGTGTCTGGTCTCTCATCACATCACACGTTCCCCCTCTGTGTGACAACCGATATGCCAGGCACAGGATCGTGCGGCATGTCTTCCCGAGTCTGGTCTGCCTGGCTGGGAAGGGGAGGAGAAAGAGCGGGCACCCTGGACTGGGCAGATCCATGTCTCCATCCGGGCCCAACCCTGCTGCATGCACATGGTGCGTGTTCACGCCGAACGGGTGCTGGCTTGGCTGGGCATCTAGGATCTTTCTTGAACCCGTTTGCGCAAGCCGCCAATGCGACGCCCAGGTTCCCCTTTGCGGTTTGATTCGATGGCTGCTGGGCGCATTTCGAACCCTGCCAGCGCATAGTAGACTGGCATCAAAGATAGGTGTAGATTTACTCGCGCTTGCACACCGCGCCCCTCTCAGTTGCGCACGCATGGAGGTGAAGGAAAAAAAAAAGTGTGATCGATCATCTGTCTCTGACCGCCGATTCCTTTAAGTGCGCGCACATGACGGAGTCTCGAAAGTACACCACTGTGCCTACGCATTCCTAGCCCGATCTCCCCCATGTTCCAAAACCGGCCCCTGACCACGAGGTCGCCTTGGCCTGGGCCGGTCTGGCCTTTCAACTTGGACAGCTGCCGGCCTACGGATTACAGTCTGTGTGCGGGACGGGGAGTTTTTGCGCTTGCGCAACGATTGGCAGACCAGACACGATGCGACAGACACGCCCATGGCATCCACGATCGCGGCGCATGGCCCGGCGGTGGAGGAGGAGGGTCTGCAGCTTGCTCCTCGGGTGGCGACGGCGACCTCGGGCGGAGCAAATCGGAATTGAACATGACACTGCCTGATTGCGGATAGCGGACCCTGATCTCGTTGTCAAGGTCGTCGGGCGCAAAAGCGGAAGGACCGGCAGAACACAGTCGACAGAGCAGAGAGGGAGAAAAAAACGCGCGGTCATTGTCACCCATCACTGGGGCCGAGCTAGACACAAATAGCTTGGAGGTTATTGCAGGAGGAAGGGCGTTGATCACGGGTACCTGACCAGCGATGAAACGCGCCTCCGGAAAAGGTTCTTTCTGACAGCACACCAGGCGGAATGGCGGGCGGGCAGTATCATGTCAAGGAAAAGGCCTGAAAACAAGAGATGGGGCTGGACCCGAGCGAGTGCTCAAGGATGGATACCGTCCCATTGCATTCCCGTATGCGACCAGCGCAGCTACGAGCCACCTGGCAATGCCGACCGAGGCCTATTGACGGGAAAGGCTTGTTTGTTTGTGCGTGCGTGTTTGTGTGTCGTTCATAACGTGCCCGTTTCTTCAGGAGAGCGGAAAAGGAAAAGCGAGAATCACGGGCCGGGCGCCTCAGCTCCACATACCTGGGTTTCCCATCCCCGCCTGCCCGCCAATGCGCACCCTGCCCTGTCTGTCCAGATGGTGATTTCCTACGGGCCACATGGAATCCCCCTTTTCTTATTCTGATATCAATCATCAATCTAATCTCTACAACGGAAATGGCGAAGTGATAGCCGATTTCTACACACACACACACACACAGAGACAAGCGCATACGGGATACTGCAATATTACCAAAACATGACCCGCTGGACGATGGCAGCGTTTCCGGGCCGTCACACCACACCACTGGGCGCAAAGCAAAGTTGGGTCCAGCCCTGGTCCACGTCATTGGCTGGTCCTGAGTAGGAGCGGGGATTAACCAAGCGCGAGCATTGGCCATCGCGGCGCATCCCCAGCCAAGGGGACCCTGATGGTCGACAAGAAGAAGGAAGGGAACCCCTGGACAAGTCTGTTTTGCGATCGGGAGGTTTGGGACGCACTCGTCGCCAGACTTTCAGTGGTCGAAACGGCCATCGCGTTGGCCTCCAAAGGCGGCCGGCTGGCCTGCCCCTCTCCAGGGCGCGGGAGCGGGGACCCCTCGCCGACCAATGGTTTTTAATCCCGTCGTTTTTTTCCTTTGGGTTGTTTGTTGTTTTTGTTGTTTTTGTTTTTGTTATTGATGTGTTTCGTGGGCGTGCGACCTGACTGGGGTGTGAGATCGCGATTTGCGTGGGCCTGTGTGGCCAGCCCCGAGTTACATGCGTTTTGGTACTTGGTACTTACACCAATGAGGTACTATCGATTTCCATGGATTTTCTCCTACCCAAAAAGCACGCCTTGACGCGGATGCGCGAGCGCAAAACAAACCCCCGCTTTCGTGCTTGTTTTTCTCCTTCTTTGCGTTGAAAGCGACCGACGGGCCAAAGAGGGTGCTGCACTGCTGCTACTTGCCTTTTCCTTGTCTTTGCCTGATGATGTGGCCGGGGATGCGTGGCCGAGCGAGAGCCAGGATGGAGGGTCTACCCACAACGACAAACCCAAAAAAAAAAAAAAAAAGAAAAAAAAAAGAAAAGAGCGCAAGCGGCTAGGCGGAGTCGCTCCCCGGCGCCCAAAGTGGTATGAAGAGGGGGGAATATGGTGAAAGAGGAGCGCGAAGGGAAAAGGAAAAAAAAACGGAAAGGAAAGAAAGGAAGAAAAAAAAAGAAAAGTATCCATGTGTCATGTCCTTACATCCCCGCGCTAACTCGACGGCAGCGCGCAAGCAGTGGCATTGGCGCAAAACAGACGGCGGCGGGCTGTACGTCTTCTACACACCTAGGTACCTATATGGTAAGATCGGAGCAGAAGAAAACGCACGCACGTCCGCTTCGCGGCTTGCGGTCGTTGCATCCGCGCTTTGCGTACATTGTCTTTCAATTTTACGATGGCGAAGCGTGTGTGTGAGAGAGAGAGTGCGTGTGTGGTGTGTGGGAACAGCAGCCAGCTAGCGTCACAAAACGAGCCCACCCACCAACCAATGTACATGCGACCTGCGAAACTGGGCCTTTTTCTGGATCACGGCCCATCCTTGCTCTGCCGCCCATCTCACGAGCCAAGCGGTGGTGGGTGGCACGATCGAATGACACAAGGGGAGGCAGAGAGGCAGAGGATATATGTGATGCTCGTCTCGCACTCCCGACGGTGGGACGGCTCTTTGTTTCGCGCCGCACGGGAGGGCAGGACCCAAGGCTAGGTGCGTCTTTCTTTCGGCCGACGAGAGCGTCAATGGGCGCTCCCTCCCGATATCAGAACGAACAGACGGATACCAGTCGCAAAATGCATGGCGCAAAGCCAGACCGCCCGACCTCGAGAGTCAGCAAGCGACGTGCGGAGTGGAGCCGCGTGCTGCGTAGTGCACCTCAACAGTGGCAAGGTGTGGATGTTCTTTCACGGCACTGGAAACTGGGCCGGGGGTGTGGGTGGTGTGGATGCGCGGGCGTTGGATGTCTGGGCATTTGTGCGCGGGCGCCTACCATCCACGGCAGGCGCATTCTTGGGACTGGCCCGATGCGCTGCGCAACGGTGAGCCGCCTGGCGCAGAGCAGAGGAACATGGAGATACTGCCTGAGAGAGCAGAGAAGACGGAGGGAGAAAGAAAGTTGAGAGAGACTGAAAGAGACAGAGAGAGGGAGAGAGCTCCGTGTGCAGCGCGCAGTGTCATGAACCCGGTTTGATGCGCCCGCCAACTTTCTATCAGACTTCCTCTCCTTGCGCCCGCAGCAGAACAGAACACCAGAGTTTTTCTGGTATGCGAATTCCAGTCTGCGATGTGAGGGGAAATTTCCTGTTTCTCATTGCCCGCTGGGGGCTAGTCGAGCTGGCCGATCCCAAGGGTGTTTCACTTACAACCTCGGGCAGAGACACGGCATGTCGTCGGTCCAAGATTAAAGGCTGTTGGGCTGTGGAAAACGATAGGCATGCAAGAAACGGCCACGGCAAGATGGGCCTTGGCCACGGGAAGCAGCATTGCAACTGGAGAGCCAGCGCAATCGTTCACCAACGCATGCATGCACACGTATTATCTGCTAATCGGGGACTGGGCAAGAAACAAGGGGAAGGAAGAAAAAAAAAAGTGCGGTCAAAGACGCATGCGGCGGGTCAATATTTGCAGCCTGGCAAGTGTGTGCAGCGCGAGGTCGCTGGAGATGGTGTGTGTGCCAGTGCATAGGCCGCTTTAGTTAGCCACACAGCGCCTGACACCCAGCCCAGCAGAGCGGAGCACGCTGCTGCGCCATGCCTCGATTGGCCTGAATGCCTCGACCAGGCAAAACCTATCATCCCCAACTCCTCTTCTGCGACTTCTCCCCACAACCCTCCGAATTTGTTTCCGTCCAGAGCCCATCAAGACCTGCCAAACCCCCTCTGGTGAGTCCTCGAGCTCACATCGAGACTGCACGCCCATCCAGCCCGCAATCCTCTTGTGCCCCTGGCTCCCGCCCGCCCCCGGCACCACTGACTGACGCCTCGAGACGCTTCCGCCAGGACGGGCCTATCCTGAACGGCCGCGAGTCCGCCCTCGAACCGCTCTCGACGCCCAGCATCGCCGTCTTCCCGCTGTCTGGTGAGTTTTCCTAATGCCGTCGCTTCACGCGATCGTATCCCACGCCATTGTGATGTTCCCCGTGCCGTCGCCGCTCCTCACGACGCCTCGCCGCCTGGCGTTTGTCGCTCCCCAGCGCTGCGTCCGCCTGGCTGGCCGGTCGCACCCCGACTGGCAATGGCATCCCACAATGGACGCTCCCCAGCCCTGCGCCTGCTCGCAATTCCCGTCGGGAAGCTAACAGTGGTGTCTCCCGCTCCCCCTCGGCAGGAATTTCGAGCGCTCGCCGCCGGCCGCTTCGTGCGAAGCCACCTCCCAAGGCCCTCCCCAGTGGCCTGGCGTTGACCGCCCAAGTTTGGCCGACCGGCCGCTGGCCCTCCGACCCTCGACCTCGCATTTTCTTTTTTTCCTACTTCGCACCGCCCGCCCCTTTCTCAACACCCTTAGGCGGCCAGCACCTGTCGTCGCCGGCTCTTCATCATCATCTATGCAACGCACCCTCGAGGGCTTCTAGCCGTTCATGGAATTCCTGAGCCTGATCTCGGCTGCCGAGTCTTGCTCATACTCTCCTCCGTACACGGACGAGGCCGGCGCTTCCGAGGAGCAGCGCCGCAATCGAGCGCACTCGACCATCGGCAAGCTCCAAGACGCTCCCGTGATCCTGCGAGCCACCGGCTCCATGGACATGTCCCCAGCTTCCAACGGCTCCCACGGCCGCCCGTCGGCGTCGCCCCAGCCGGAGCCCAAGAATGTCAGGTTCGAGTTGATCTCGTCTGAGCAGTACCGCGCGCGCCTGCCCATGCGCGTGCAGATATACCCCCACGATGCCACCGAGTCCATTGTGACAACGGTCAAGAACTTCTACGGCCTGTACTCGAGTCCCACCAGCTCCAAGGGCGTGAGCTTCGAGGACGAGGCTGGCAACACGCTGATTGCGCGCTACGAGAACTTTCGCAACAACATGATCGTCTACGTCCGCGTGATTGAGGAGCCTACCGCAGTCTCTACCTCCTTCGGCGCACACTCATATCACCACGCCGTCGTCGGCGCGCAGCCGTACTTCAACCATGACGGCTTCGCCCCGCACCCTTCCTCGCACCTCCAGTACGATACGCACATGTCTCGCCCGGGCTCTAGGACATCCCGCAGGCGCAGCCCGTCTCCCAACGGCCGCCGGGGCCGCCGGAGCACATCCGTCGGCACAAACCCCGCCGCTTCCAAGAAGGGTCGCTCTCGGTCGTCCAAGAACCGCGGCGACGGCTGCAACGACAGCATCAACGGCTACAGCAGCGGGGACGGCGCCCCAGGGTCTTCGTGCGGGAAGAGCAAGGACCAGATCGGAACCACCGAAATCAGCGTCGAGAACATTGTCGAGGGCGGCCGTCGCAAGCGCGCCAAGTTCGAGAGCTCGGTGTGTAGCCCGTTGACGTCGGGGTTGCGCTGCTTTCTCGTCGGATAAGTGTTCTTTTTTTACTGACAGCGCATGCTTTTTTTCGCTCTCCAGGAATTGCCTCTCTTCGCGCCCCCGCAGATGCCCGCGGCAACTTCCAACCCTTCCGTGTCTCCTACCCGCCGAGTCGAGCACTCTCGGGCCTCGCTGCCTTTCGTGCAGCCCGGCCAGAACCCCTTCACACACCCGCGGCCACTCCAGTCGCCGCAGAGCAACGGCAATGGCTTCAGCCACCCCGGCGCCTTCGTCACCCCCGGCCCCGAGAGCCGTCGCAGTCGCGGCAGCATCGGCTACCCGTCCGGCATGGGTATCGGCCCATCCATGGGCATACTCCCGACGCCGGACCCGACGGTGGGAAGCTGCATGTCAGAAGAGGACAAGGACGTCGCAATACAGCTGATGCGCCTGGGCGACGTGTCCAACATCTCGCACGGAAGGACGTCGGCCTCGACCCTGGACGATACCTTCAGCGGTAGGGCTGATGCCTCTTCCAGCACGGGAGCCACCAGCGATGCCGACAGCGAGAGCGAAGACGAGCCCCCTGCGCCACGGAGACAGAAGCTGGATGCTACCGGCACCAGCAAGAGGCTGTACCCAACCACTGAAACCCATCTTGTCGGCCCTCGCGAGAGCATAGAGCAGAACGACTTTGCGCCGCGCGGTCTCATGGGCGCGCCCAGCACCAAGCCTTCGGCCAACGGCTTCATTCAGGATGTCCCCAAGACCAACGGCGCAAGCGCAAGGCCCAAGCCCATCAAGACGGCGTCGGCCAAAGCGCACAAGCCCTCGACCGGGGCCAAGACCAAGAAGGCTGCGCCTCCAGCGGTGATGCCCGCCGGGCCCATGTCGCCCGCGTCGCTGCCGGCGCCCTCGCGCAAGCAATCGGTTGCTTCTAATGGTGGCGCTGTGTTCCCTACCGGCATGGGCGAGGACGACCAGCCAGACCTGTCGAGCAAGCCTCGCTGCCAGCGCTGCCGCAAGAGCAAGAAGGGATGCGATCGCCAGAGGCCGTGTGGCCGCTGCAAGGACGCCGGCATCCCTGCCGAGCTCTGCATCAGTGAAGACGAGGGCAATGGGCGCAAGGGCCGGTACGGTCGCCACATGGGCGTCCCCATCAAGAAGGACGAGGTCTCAGCCCCCGCCGCCGTTGTCCCCGTCTCACAGCAGACCCTCCTCCCGGCCGCGCCTATCGCTTCGACATCTACTGCCATTCTCCCGCCGATCCCATCGCTTCCCATGGACAAGAACAAGAAGCGGAAGAGGTGAAGGGGGCTCTGCGTTCGGGAGAGCCATCTCTTTTGTTCGTCGCCTCTCTTTGGATAGACTTGTTCTCCAGCAGACCATGCTGGCTGGACTTGTCTTGAAGTAGTCGGATCTTCCCACGATATTCCGGAAATCAAGAAATCATCAGAAAAAAAAAAACAAGAGAAGAAGAGGAGGGGTGTCGGAACTGGGCGTCATGGAACGCGGCCACAACATGGGCGGGGGAGTTTGGGAGGGGATTTCGTCGCCGGGTCGCGGTTCACGGCAGTTGTCGTGGCTTCGCCGAGCCATCCAAAAAGTTGATGAGAGTCTGGTTTTCCCCTCGGCTCGTTTCTCTACCTGTCACCCGTGTCCGTTTCTTTGCTGTTGCTCTCGAGATACTTTGCTTCCGGAGCCAGGCGTTAGTTGTGTTTACCAGTGGATGTAATGGCGATATCTACCTGTTACAGATATCATTCCACTCCTTTTCTAACCACAAATCACGGGATGGGTTCTTGTTTTTGTTTTTTGGGCGCTGGCGAGCACTTTTTTTTTTGTTGTTTCTCTTCGGGCCATGTTCGTCTCTCTTTTTTTTCAACTCGTCAAGTACCTTCTTTTCATTTCCAGTCGAAAAGAAGTTTGGGTTTCTAGCAAAGGGTGCGCTCGTGGAGTGGAATATGGTAGCGACACCAACGGTGGTCGTCGGGACCGATTGAGCCTTTGAGGGCTCGATTAGGTACAGCAGTGCTTGGAGGGGCGGCAAGCTGCCTACCTCCCTACCTAACTGGATTTGGAACAGCCCAAGTCGACGAAAAAAAACCATCACATATCCGCGGAATGACTGCCAGTGGGCATTTGGGAGCTACGAAAGATTGCTCTCCCATCTGGAGGCTAACAGGGGGTGCTGCTTTGGGGAGGACAAGCCGTGTTTTGCCGAGTCTAGACTCCCCTAGGCATGCCAACCGTGGATCGGAGAGGGAAAAGAGAAGATAAAAGAAGGGGTTTCGGGCGGGTTTGGGAGATATATCGCTTGGGTCCTTCCCTACCTGTTTCTTTTTTTTTCTTTTTTTCTTTTTTATTTCTTCTCCTGTTATGTCTTCATCTACTTGGTCGCCTCCTCTGCCAGCTGGCTCGTTTTTTATTGTGTGTTTTGTTGATGCTTTCTCCCCTTTGTGAATGTGCGTATTTTCGCGTCTTTTTCTTGTGTCATCCTCTTCTCTTTTTTTGTGCTAAGCGCTGCAGCAGAGATGATATTTCGAGTCCATTTCAGATGGATGGGGCTGCAGCACATGAGAGAACGCGTGTGCGAGTGTCAGGAAGAGGGCGGGCAGTGAAAGTGTGTGTAGGAGAGTGTGCGAGACAAGGACAAATAACAAACACGATCTGAACATCCCATGTGAACCGGAAAGGGAAAGGAGAGATCGAACTCGGTGTGGCTCTTAGGAGACCGGGATACGTGTTCATGGTGGACGTCACGCGGATTTTCTTTTGCGACTGTCGTGACATTTAGGATACGCCTCGCCTTGTGCACCACGCCCCCTGGGACGGAGCCTAGGAGGCCGATTCAGGCTGTTGGCGTGTGTATGTGTGTCTCCGACGGGGAAATCGACCCGGAAAGCAAGTGTGTGTAGGCAACACACCGACATTCCTAGCTCCCTGCTCTGGATCTTGTTTCCTTTCCTGGATGGACGGACGTTCCAGACCCAGACCGTGGTACGACCCAGAGAACAAGCGACAAAAACAGTCGAATGGGAAACAAGCCCGGCGTTTTTTTCTTCTGCTGCCGCGCCAAGCCCTGACCGGTGCCAGGTTTTTCGTTGACACGAGCCAACTTATGTGCCCCCGCATTGCGTCCGTTGTCGGCGGCTAGCCCCATCGTGCCGGCCTTGGCCTCCGGGTTCCCCGAGGATCAATGGAGCCAGGAACGTGCGCGGTGTGCGCTGTTCTTTCTCTTGCCAGCCTCACGATGTGGCAGACATCGGGGCCCTCACCTTACTGCTCTTATCACATTGTTCACGTACTTGGGAAGGGCTTGGTGTAAAATAGGGAGGGAGCCGCTTAGCGCTATTGTTGAGCGGTGGCGAAAAAGCAGTTGCCCCGCCAGGGCTCCACGCGCTATCCGACAGCTCTATTCAGAGGGGACGACACAGGGAAAAAGAGGCGCATTCGTCAAATACTACCACAATCACGATCTCGCAAGGCGTCGTGCGCGGCGACGGCGACAGCTTTGCGCCGGCGCGGCGTGTCGTTCGCCTCACGTCAACTTAGAGTGCCGGTCGGCTATTCCCGTTCCGGCCTAGCGCCGCCTGCTTACCTTTTGGGTTTGGCGGGGCAGTTGTGTTCGCGACAGGAGGTGGGGTTCGTGAAGCGTCTGCGATCGTTTTGTTTGGTCCGGAACGCCGTTTCTTGCGATGCGCCTTGATTGGGTGGGAGGCGCCAAATCATGGGAACGGATGCGTACCATGTAGGTATGTTCCGGGCGGGTCGGGGATGCTGCTTTTCCTTGCATTTGGGACAGCGGCAGAAAAAGAAAGGAAAAAAAGGAGGGGTCGTCGTTCAATCGTCGTCGCTGCTGTTACGTCATCATCCCGAGCGGCTGGCTGGGTCGCTTGGCGCGACAGGCCATTGGACCGAATCTGCACTGGTTCCTGAGGAAATAAGGCAGCTAGGAAATAAAAGCGTCTGTGCGTCTCGCTGCTATCCGTCTTGGGAAGGTGGGCCCGGCTGCGCCCCTGCTGATTGGTTCCCGGCCGATTCGCTACTTACATTCGGTCTTTTTCTTCCATTCGCGTTCCTTGCAATGCGACCTTGGATCATGTCGGGATATCAAAAAACGTCGGGTTCGCGCGGCGGGAACGGGATGCACCTTAATTTTGGGAGGGAAGCAGGCAGGCACCGCCGCATCACACAATGGACTGCTCCAGACAGCGAGAGGCTCGTAACAGCTCACCCACTCCAGCACTGACCGCCGCGACACAAGCATGAATGAACCACCACCTCGAATGCGCTACCGGCCGTCAATTTTCCCAGCACTTACTCATGTCTTCTCGCCTCCTTGACAGCAAAGCTGATTCCACGCCCACTTTTGGCCCTCCCGCTTCCAAATTCCGATCAGTCACAAGGCATCCTTTTCGATGACCGATGTGACATATGGAAGGGTCGAGGCCCGGGTCCTTCCCCACCGTGACTACAATTTCGGCCGACGAACAACGCCGCTGGTCGCACACGCCCCCCCGGCCTGCCTGCTCCACATCGTGGAAGACGGGAGGATCCCGCGTGGCCAGCCAGCTGGCCAGACGATGTCTGTCCACGGGCGTTTTTATGCCCGGACGGACCGAGGGATGGAGGAGCCATGCACGTTGGGTACGACGCAGGCGCACACCGCGCTTTTTGGTTTTCCCGTTTGTTCTTTCCTTGTCGACGTACTAGGTTGCCATCGCGGAATGCCGAAACAGTTCATGCCGGACCCAATATCCCACTGATTTGAGGGCGGGAAGCCAGAGATGGCTGCAGAGCCCACGTTATTGGCTGGACAAGGTAGGAGACCAGTCAACAACACCAGCGACGTAAAACTGAATCGCCATGCCAGCCCGCTCGTAAGTTGTGTGCTGTGTACTTAGGTGACTACACTCGAGCTTTTTGGTCTTCAATTCCGCCATGAACCCCATCTTCCTCCGCGTGCGTGAGGAACCTGTTCCCTTTCTTAGTGCCCACCCACGGAGACAACATGATGTACATGTGGAGTTTTTAGGCATTGTCGCGATGCCCAAACGGAAATTCCGGGCCTAGGTTTTTTTTTCGTTCGCGGCCATCACGCCTTTTTCTGTCGTCGGTGTCGGCTTTGCGCTTCCTTTCCCCTGCCTCTAGAATTTCCCCCATTCGGCATCCACACGCATGCTGGCCTGCAAACCCCAGGTACAGCATAGATATATAGCTAGCGAGCAGTGGAGGGGGTATGCGGATCGGAGCACGGGCCAGGTTCCGTACCTTGCCAGGAGTGCAGCGCCCTTGGTGATCAGGTACGTTTTCCTGGGTTGGGCTGCGAGCTCCGGCTCTTGCTAGGCACACACCACACACACCCACACCCAGCGCGATATCGGGCATACCTATTCGATGGGCCGTCTTCCTTTCCCATGCCCGGGCAAACGGCTCCTCTTCCTTCGTCTTCCCAACAAGCGCGCCCCTCCTGCTAGTGAGCGGAGGGCATTGGCCCCAAACTCGTGCCCTGCCGTAGTGTCCGCGCGCCAAAGGCCGAGAAAGTCCAGACCGGCCTAGAAAGGAAGATCAGCGAGGCGCGTTGGACAAGAATTGGGGAGTTGGAGAGGTGGCGGACACGAGGTAGGGAGAGGACCAAGGACAAAAATTTTCGGGAAAAAGAGGCCGCACGCTTTTGGGTGGAGCGGCAATGTCCCGGGGAATGGAAGGCTTCGTTCGGTCTGGAGCTGGCCCATGTTGTGGAGAAGCACTGCTAGGAACAGCGCACGCGTTTCTATTTTCAGTGAAGGGTCCTTTTTTACCCCTTCTTCCTGTTACTCACTCTTCTACCTCTTCTTTTTTTCTTCTCCGTCTTGTCGTCGCGGCAGCGGCGGCGGCAGGCGAACCGGTGAGGCATAAGCTCGCACCCCTGTTCGTTGGTACCTGGTAGCTAGCTCCTCCCCCCCTTTTTTTTTCGATTCTCGTGACCTCTTTTGTGCTGCTACCGAGAAGCGCCGCTTTGTCACCATCGGCTGCCGCCGCTGCGTGTTTGCTCCAGCCTTCTTTCTTTCCTTTCTTCCGCACCTGCATTGGTGCCGCCGCAAGGTGGTGGTAGGAGCCATGAGAGACGTGGACGCGCGTGCCACGAACCGAATACGGCCCCGTCATCTTTTTTCCCCTGCCCTTCCCCGTCGCACCTTCATTTCGAGGGAACCGGTGTGCCATCACCTGCGTCGGGATTGCGAGATCGGTACGGGAGGGTTGGGAGGAGCAGAATTAGCGGCCGGCCAGAGCGGGGGAGTCGGCGAACTGGACTGAGAGTGCCGTCTCCCCCAGCTCAGGCGCGACAGCCCGCCGGAAATTCGTGATGGGGCACGGCAGCCGGTGAGCAAGCTTTTTGCCTGACGATACCTTACCTACCTAAGGTAATCGAGGCTGACTAGCTGTGGAGGACAGAGTGATGAGAGCCTTCCCACCAAACGACACGTGCGAAAGAAGAAGAAAATGAAAGAGAGAAGGAAGGAAGGAGGAAAGCGTGTGGAAGGACAGGCATCAAGGTGCCAGCGCTCCAAGAGGTCCGCTTTGGCAGCACCGCTGTTTTCTCGCCAGCTCCTTCCCCGTGAAGTCCATCATGGGGCGATGTGGAGGCTAGAGGAGTGTACGAGGAGGGTACGAGGAGGAAAATGCAATAGTCATCCGTTGGTCGGCAGCGCGCTGTCCACGAGTCTTCCCCCCGGTCTGTTCTGGGCCTGAAAAAAAAAAAAAACAAATGTGGGGGACCGAGAAAAGTCGGGACTCGTGCTGGCCTCGAAACACAAAGCCGATATACACCTTGTGTGTGGGCCGAGAACGGCCTCGGGGGTGTGAAGGGCACACTATCGAGGGGGTGGCGGCAGCAGCGATGAGAAGAAGAAAAAAAGGGAAAAGGAGAAAAAAGTCAGTACCTGATGAGGTGTCAAGGTGACGTTGGGGGAGTTGATGGCCAAGGGATAAAAGAGAGATGGAATCCCATCAGTTTCGACAGGCCTGATATTTATCAGAAACCATCATCATCTTGTTCATCTTGATTCCTCTCGAGCCTTCTTCTTTGGTCACTTGATCCCGCCTCTTCGCAGCGGTATTGCCCGAGCGCATCGCCAAGTCCAGTCCCTCCCCAGCATGGGCGACAGCTTCACCAAGACGGCCAAGGCCGTGGAAACGGAGAAGAAGGACGCCGGCGTGGTCGTCGAGGTCAGGGCCATCCAAGACTCGGACCCGGACGTCACACCAACACCGTCCTACCCTCCTAGCATCCACAGCCACGACGCCGGCAAGCCCTCGTCATCATCATCACCGCCATTATCCACACACTCCCCCATCTCCCCTACCTCTTATGCTTCCTTCGCCTCCTCGTCGGCCACACTAGCGGCCCTCGACCCTCCGCCCAACGGCGGCTTCGCGGCGTGGTCGCAGGTGGTCGCCGGCGTGCTCCTGAACGCCGTCGGCTGGGGCTTCCCAGCCACGTTCGGCGTGTTCCAACTGTACTACGTCACGGCGCAAGGCCTGCCGGCGTCGCAGGTGGCCTGGATCGGCGCGGTCCAAAGCTTCCTGGCTTATCTGCTCTGTGTTGTCTCGGGTCGTCTCTCCGACGCCGGCTACATCCCGTCGACCGTCGCTAGCGGCGCCATCCTCGTCGCCGTCGGCACATTCACGGCCAGCCTGGCGCAGGGCGTGTGGTGGCAGATCTTCCTGTCCCAAGGCCTCTGCACGGGCCTGGGCCTGGGGATGCTGACGCCGCCGACCCTGGCCGTCATTAACTCGCACTTTGACGAGTCGAAGCGATCGTGAGTAAACCCGCCACCTACAGCGCCCACTCTGTGCTTGACCTATTCCTCGTACATCACCGCATCAGCATCACACTGGTCTTCAGCGAAACAAGGGGCAAGTCTAACGAACAATATTCTCCCTCGCAGGGTGGCCGTGACCACAGCCACTATGGGCACTAGCATAGGAAGCATTGTGTTCCCCGCGCTGGTGCAGCACCTGATGCCGCACATCGGCTTCGCCTGGGCGATGAGGGTCGCCGGGTTCGTGGCCTTGGCCTTTTGTGCCTGTGCCCTCGCTCTCCTCCGACCGCGCCGACACCAGCGCCTGGTAGAGCAGAGAAAGCAGCAGCAGGAAGGCTCTGAGCCGCTCATCGAGGTTGGGGCGCTCAAGGAGATTCCCTTTGTCTGCTTCATCGTCTCGTCGTTTCTATTTTTCGTCGCACTATACTTTGCCTTCTTCTACGTAAGTCAAAGTCCTTCCCTCTGCAGATCGAGACGGTTCTCAAGACTCACACTAGGCCATCACAACGATAGATTAATATCATTGGAGAAGTCGTAGCGGGCATGGCACCGACCCAATCGGTGGCTCTTCTCATGATCAACTCAGCCCTGGGCATCCCGACGCGGCCCCTGGCGGGTTTCGTGGCGTGCCGGTACAAGCGCCTGGGTCCGGCGGGCGTGTTCATCGTCGCCGCCGTGATCACGGGCGTCTCCATCCTCGGCTGGGCGGCGGCGACGGGACCTGCGGGTATGTACGCCTTCGCCGTCGTGTTCGGTCTTGCCAACGGCGCGGCCCAAGGCATCTGGCCCGCTGTCCTGGTGGCACTGACCCCGGACCCCAGCCGCGTCGGCGTGCGCTTTGGCATGCTGTGCGCCTTTGCAGGCCTCGCGACCCTCATCGGCCCGCCCTTGGCTGCGGCCATCGTCGACGCCAGCGGCGGCCGATGGTACCTACCCGCCCAGATCTGGTCCGGCTCGCTGGCCGTCGTCGGTGGGCTTGTGGCGTGGGGTTCCAAGACGAGGCCTAGCAGCCCTGCTGGGGAGAAGAAGATCGAGGTGTTAAGCGTGTGAACGCGTCTGTGGTGGTAATGTGGCGGGAAAGAAAATTGGTGGTAAAAATGGACGGGTGTCTTCAGGAAGACGGGATGACAAAAAAAAACAAGGAGTTAAGGGTGCTATACTGGATTGGATTATCGGGGCTTGGATAGGATTCGAGCATGGCTATGGGATTATTGGTAATGTGATGGGGTCAGGGTTTGGGCTTAGTGGAAAAAGGGTCCGCGGACCTATCAATACGGCATATAGGCAGTAATTAGAGAATATCGACGACACTCGAAAGACGGACAGACGGACAGACAGAGAAGCAGACATCTCTCGATTCTATCTGCTGGATACACCTACCATTTGAGTGTGAATCTAGTCGACTGTACCTACGCCTCGAGTGCATCAAGAGTCTGCACCAGCACCCTGACAATCTCGGTGCCGGCCTCCAGCACCTCGTCGTGCTTACCTTTGACATCGGTAAGCAGCAGACAGGGCACGCCGTCCTCCCGCAGCGCGCGCTCCATGGCGATGGCCTCGTCCATGTCGATAAGCTCGTCCTCGGGCGACTGCGCAACGACGACGATGCGCTTGCGTCCCTGGCCAGCGTCGGTGGCGGCGGCCCAGGCGGCCCAGGTGACGGCGAACCCGCGGTGCAGGGCGGGACTCGCACGGGCCCAGGCGCCCTGGTCGTCGCCAAAGGGCGGGGCGAACAGGAACGCGTACCCCTTGCGGGCGCAGATGCCGGGCAGGTCGTAGATGCCCTCGTACCCGACGATGGCGGCGGGGGCGGGGAACGGCAGCAGCGACGGCGGTGCAGATGCGGCACCGTCGCCGTTTGCAGTAGCAACGAAGACGCCGGCGCGGGGGCCCATGAGCAGCTGCAGGGCCAGGGTGGCGCCGGCGCTATGGCCGGCGAGCACGTAGCGGGTGCAGGGCCCGGTGAGCGGACGCAGGGTGGCCAGAAGGGTCATGGCGGCGGCCACGTCCCGCGCGTGGTCCGGGTGGCGGGCATTGCGCAGCTGGCCAGGAGGAGTGGCGGCCGGGTCCTGTGGGAAATCTCGGTGTGGGCTGAGACGATAGTCGATGGAGGCTACGCCAGCGATGCGCGCCCTGTGGGCCGGCGATGCCACGAGCTGGGCTATGGTCGGCTCGATAGAGCGCAGAGTCACCCTCGGGTCTTGCCAGGCACCGCCGTGGATGAAACTTTTGGGTCGAGGACGGTCAGGAGCAAGTACAGAGAAGCAAAAGGAAGCAAGAGGATAGAGGATGGCTCACACAATCCAGTACTTGACAGCAGGGCCGTCTTTGGCTTTCTCAGCATCGCTGTGCTGGAAGTCCCAGACGCCCACCACCTGCAGGTCGCTGACAGTGCCGTATTTGTACTCGCTGTAGGTCGTCATTTTACCCGCATTCGCCTGCAAGCCAAGGATGGTGCTGATGCTGCTGTTGTTGCTGGGGGCGTGGCATTGGCGCAACCCTCGCCGACGAACACGGGCGATTCGACAGGCTGGCTGAGTGGCAGACGAGCTGCTTTTTAAAAAAAAATAAAAATAAAAATAAAAAAGTATGAGGGAAAAAGCGAGGGCGCAGATAAGGCCAGCTTTCTTGGACACTGACTAGCTTCCTTTCTCAACTCAACTTTTTGATTCCGCTCCGTGCCTCGGGTAACGCCGGGCCTTGGCTACGGAAGCCGACCCACAGCCCCTCCCGTTTTGGCCCGTTTGGACCCTGCTGCCGGCAATTCGGTGGGCGGCCAAGCCAGCACGTGCAGCACACCAGGCTGTTTCGGTGAACGGAGCCCGTGCCCTCAAGCGACCCAGTCCATTGGGTGTCGAGGGCAAGAAAGGCCTCAACGCGCCCCTCGAGCATGCTGCCCTGCCACCTGCTGCCCATGCTACCACCGCACGCACACGCAACCTATGTACTCGTCATGCCAAGCCGGCCTGCCACCCCACCACCCTCTGCCCTCCGGTGACGGTACTGTAACCTTCATCAGACTAGGCGAGCCAATCCCGTCGTTGGCCTCAGCCCTCGCTGACTCCTCCGTCGTTTCTCTTCCTTCTCTTGTAGTTCCTCCTCCAGAATGTGTCCCCGTCGCTGGGACCCACAGACACCTCCCTCATTTGCGGTTGCTGTCCATCCTCGTCATCCATCCGACCCGGCCGACCCGGCCGACCCGACCCCTCCTCGTCCACGCCCTCGGTGAAGACCAGGTCCCCCCGCCTCCCCAGAACCTCCCGCCCGGCCTCCTCGAGCAGGATGCCGAACGCGATAAGCGCCGTCTCGTCCATGCTGCGCTCGTCCACGTGCCGCGACCCGACGAAACAGGCGGGGTCTCGATCCTCCCCCTCCCCCTCATCGTTATCACCGCCGCCGCCGCCGCCTCCGCCACTGTGGACCCGGCGGCGATTCCCAACGGCCTCAAATAGGTGGGCCGCATAGACGTGCACGGCTTTGAGGAGGTCGCTGTCTGGGAGGAGACGGCTGTCGCCCTCGGTCACGGCGGCGGCCTCATGCGAGAAGTAGACATCCTTCTCGGCGTAGCGCTGAGGGGCGTCGACGCGTTGGAACAGCACCTCTTCGGGTGCGAGCGTCGCGTCCCGAAGATGGTAGATGCCACCAGACGACCGCACCCCGGACGATGCGCCCAGGCTGCCAGTGGTGGTTACTCGCCCTTGGTCTCGTCAGTTCTTCTGCATTGGTGTTCCCTCGATTTGTGTAGCGACTACTCACCGGCCACCGCATCGTAAACGTTCACGTGTCGTTTCTGCCTCGCTTCCTCCGCCATCCCCAATACCGGCTCCGACGGATGTGAATCCCGACCTTCATGGCCTTTTTGTCTGTCGCGTGTTGCGCCTTCCATTTTTGTGGTCTAAGGCGGTTCTCAAACTGTTCAAGGAAATTGGGCTGATTGAATGCTCGAAAAAATCAGGCTGCTTCCCGCGTGAATCATGTCTGCGATGTAAGATCGTAACCCATTCCATTCTTAACCGTCAGGCTATTTCATTCACGTAAAGTATTTGCACAAATTCCCACGACGCGGCAATGACGTCCAAGTCTCGGGGTGTGAAAGCGCGTCTCCACAATTGTTGCCTGCGCTAGGCTCCCACCTGTGTGCAGAGACGCGAACACAGCGCGGCTGTCGTCAGATCTCACTTTCATCCAACACTCGGCCGCGACTCTCAACGAGAGCTCAGACTGTACCAGAAACACCAACCTCTTTGCGGCCGAAGGCTATCCCTGTGGGTAGTCTTCACAAATGGCAGATGCATGAACCATCTCTTGTTTGAGAGGTTGATTGGAGACGTCGACCAGAAGACATTCGCGAGGCTCCACACTATCAGGCTATTGCACTCTTTTCGCGCCGCACCCCACCACCGGTTCGATGGCGGCGAACAAAGCATCACTCTGTACGGCAGCGGCGCCGCTGGGCCATCCCGGCTCGCCGACGAGGACGAGCGCCGCTCCATCTGGGCTCACAGGTCGGGCGTGAACGCTCTGGCCCTGGAGCGCTTCGACGGCCGGGTTCTGGCCTCGGGCGGCTCTGACGGCACCATCCGCCTCTGGGACCTGGAGCAGTGCCGCAACCCGCACAGGCCGCACACTTACCGCCCGACCGCCCAGATCGCCAGGGAGACGGGCGCCGGCCAGCTCCCCAGCTCGGCGGTCGGCGCCGACAAGGACGCACACAGGCGCCAGCACCACCGCTTCGGCGTCACGCACCTCTCCTTCTTCCCCTTCGACGCCGGCGCGTTCCTGTCGTCGTCGTACGACCAGACCCTCAAGGTCTGGGCCACGGAGCCGGCCCAGCTCTCGGGCTCTTTCGACCTCGGCGCAAAGGTGTACACGCACGCGACGTCGCCCATCGCGCCACACCTGCTTGTCGCTTGCGCCACGCAGCACCCGGCCGTGCGCCTTGTCGACCTGCGCTCCGGCGCCGCCGTCCAGAGCCTCATGGCCGCGGGCCAGATCGGTGCCGCCGCCGGCGCCGTGCTCTCGGCCGCGTGGTCGCCCGCCCGCGAGCACGTGCTGGCCAGCGGCGCCGTCGACGGCACCGTCCGCGTCTGGGACGTCCGCCGCGCAAACGCCCTCGTCGCCCTGCTGGACCAGGAGGACAGCCTCGGCATCCTGCGGCGCGCCGGCGGCGGCGTCGCTTCCTCTTCTGCTTCTGCAGTGTCCGGTCGGGCCGCGGCCCCGGATGCGACGCTGTCGTCGCGCGGTATCCGCGCCTCGGCCAAGGCGCATGCGGGCCCCGTCAACGGGCTGGCTTGGACCGACAACGGCGACTCCATCGTGAGTGCCGGCCACGACCGGCGCGTGCGCGTCTGGGACGCCGTGACGGGTGCCAACACGCTCGTCAACTATGGGCCCTCGATCCGCAACGGCGGCCTGATGAGCGTCAACATGTTCGTGTCGCCTACGGGCCTGGCCGGCCCCGCGAGGCGCGACGTCCTGTTTTGGCCCAACGGGAGCGAGGTGCTGGCGCTCGACCTCCACGAGGGCACCATCATCCGGCGCCTGAGGGTGGCTGGCGGTGGTGCCAGCGTGCAGCAACAGCAGCAGGCCGCCAAAACACGCGTCACCAGCCTGGCGTGGAGGGGTGCGGGAGGCTTCGGGTCGTCGTCCGGGCACGTGGTTGGGGGTCGTAACGCGGCCGGCGGCGTTTACTCTGGGCATTCGGACGGCCAGATCCGAGTTTGGGCGCCCGCGCTCGAGGGCCCCGACGGGGACGAGTTTGGGGCTCCCGAGGAGTCCGAGGAGGTGGCCGCGGATAGAATGAGGAAGAGGAAGGCGCTCGATAACGTTTACAAAAGCCTGATGGGACAGGACATTAGGTTTCAGTAGACTATTGTATTTGACATTTGTTATCTGTCTCCCGTAAATTCGCCTTCCTATGGAACCATCGTTTATTTGCACCCATGACGATACACGTACATGGTATGCGCTCCGTGGACTAGTCTATTGCAACACACGTATTAGACAGTTGTTCGAGTCTGTTTGTATCCCTGTCTTGTTTTTTTCACTCACTTTCAACATCTATTTTGGTCACATACCCGATAGCGGAATGATTTAGTAGACTGAGAAGCATGTTTCTTACATGAAGAAGAATTAATAAATATTTGCCTTTTTAAAAGTTAATTATTGATATTCCATGGCAATAAAAAAAACATGTTATCGGCATCCTAAAGAATAGCGAGAGCACAAGATATCTTCCAGTTAGCGTCACTTCTCAAAACATGCAAGCCTCGGCGATGGGCACCATTTGATGCGGTGTTCTGATCAATGTTGTGATGGTAGAGCCTGCCGCTTTTCGGTGACGTACCATTCGCCAGGGATCCACTCCCAACCCCCCACTGCGGTTCACCGCGGACACTCTCGCAGCCTCGCAATAATGCAAGCCGCCGACATTCTTCCTGAGACGCGGCGTGCACTCTACAGTCATTCCTGCAATGCACATAGGCAGTCCTCTTGATACCAGTATAGCATCATCTTAGGCGGTCCCACGCGCAGCTGCAGCAGGCCAAACCTGTTGAAATATCTCCCAATTGCAAGAATCGATAGCGGACGAACGCGCTCCAACAGCCGGAGCTTCAACACAAGCTTCCTAACGCGAGCGCGGCTGCGTCGCTTGGTCGCACCACGTTGGGGTCCAGCCAGGTGGCGATACATGGCGTTCGTCAGGTAGCCCGCCTCGAAATCGCGCGGCACGTCGCACCCGAACGCCTCTCCTCCACACCCACCACCCCGCAAAGATGGCGACGCCAACGCCTATGAAGCACGCGCCCTCGCAGCAGGGCAGGACGCCATCGGGAACGCAGCACGGTGCTGCCGCCACCCCGCCCGTTTCGACGCCCTTTTCAGCCGCCTTTTCGCCCCACGGACCTAAGTCGTCGCCGCAGCACATTAGGAGATCGCCGGCCACGGGCACCACGCTGATGGGCCACCCGAGCAACAGCAATGCCCCCGTAACGTTCGATAGCCCGACGGCCGCCGCGCTAGGCGCGCTCGGAATAGGAAACGGGCTCGACATCGGCAGCCTGGATAATGTCGGGGTTGTGGGCGGCCTGGATGGCCTGGGCGGCATGGCTACTCGGGACGACGACGACGAGAAGATTAGACGCCTTCATCGAATATTGAGCATACTCAAGGTAAGGAATCGGGCTTGCTACAAGGGACTATATGCACACAACATCACTATCGACGTGGTTTATAGGCGGATAGAGCATATTGCTGACGCATGGCACTACTATCCACGCAAACAGGAGAGCAAGGGCCGAGTGAGCGACGCGGGACTGGAGCGTCTCGTAAGGAGCGTTGGACTCGAGTTCCTGTGGGAGGAGGGCGGAGGTGGCGACAAGTCAAAGACGCTCATCATCGCAGGGTCGGCATTGTCCATCGACATTGTCATGGTCAACAACATGGTCGAAAAGGTTACGCTCTCGTTCCCGGACTCGTCCGACGTCGTCTCGCGGCACGTGGACCAGGCCGGTCGGATCCTGCTCGACGACCTCAAGCTTGGCCCCGCCGAAAGCCCGCTGACCAAGAAGCTCGACAAGTTCGCCGTCAACCTCGAGCGCCTGGCGGTGCTGGACAAGCTGAGCGTCATCCCGGGCTTCAACTGCCACGAGGCCATCGCGGGCATCTACGACTCTCTCGAGCGCCTGCACCAGTGGGACATGTCCAGGCTGCGCGCCGACCCGGCCATGGCCGGCCGCAGCGAGGAGGTCCTCCGGACGACCGTGCTCTGCTCCCGTAACGGCGAGCCCGGCATGCACAAGCGCGACAAGGTCGGCCTCACCCTGGACTACTGGAAGGAGCAGCACCTCGTCCCGCCGCCCCCTGGCGCCAGCCCCGGGCTGCGCGAGCACGTCGAGGCGACAGAGCGAGCCTGGAGCATGTGGATCGGCTGCGCGCCCCTTATCGCCATGGGGTATCAGCCGGCGCGAGTTTCCGACGCGTGGCTCTCGCCGGGCGTCGAGAAGCACGAGTCGATGGTCGGCGAGGACCACCTCCTGATGACGGCAAACCAGTTGTTGGACTGGCAGGACCCGCCCAACACGGTGATTCCGGGCGAGGGAGGGGACCAACAGCAGCAGCAGAAGGCCGACGGGATGGATGTGGACAACGGCGGGCACCCCGGACGGCTGCCGGCGGTGGTGTTTTCGGCCGAGTTCGACCCGCCCGTGGTCATGACGCTGCAGGACTGGGAGCACATACAGCAGATCGCACAGGCGCCGCTGAGCGAGTTCCTTCACTCGACCTACGACAGTCTCATGTTCCCCGTGCCGGAAAACAGCCAGCACGACCCGACGGAGCCGCGAAGTGTCACGCGCCTCAAAGAGATTTCCGTGTTTCCTCCAGCGCCGGCCGCTTATAGTGATGCCGCGGGTGCGGCGGCGGCGGGGGAGCCAACAAAGGCGCTTCACAGAAACTCGCTCTTCATATACAAACCCGTGTACGGCCGGACGCTGTCGTCGGTGCCGTTCTCGCATCCTAGTCAGCTGGTCGAGATGCTGCCGCGCTTGAGGCAGTATGCGTTCCTATCTACGCTGCTCGAAAGGAGCTTCGGCCCCGTGGGGGCAGCATCGACAGCTCCGGCAGGCGGTGGCGACACCGGGAGTGGCGCAACAGCATCCACTGCGATAGGGCCAGATGGGCCGGCGCCGGGGAGAAACACAGGCTTGAATGCGGCGGCTGCGGCGACTGTGCCCGGACGGATGACGCAGGAAATGC
This sequence comes from Magnaporthiopsis incrustans, assembly GCA_003049425.1. Classification (NCBI taxonomy): domain Eukaryota; kingdom Fungi; phylum Ascomycota; class Sordariomycetes; order Magnaporthales; family Magnaporthaceae; genus Magnaporthiopsis; species Magnaporthiopsis incrustans. Next base: position 41,458 of record PYSR01000147.1, on the reverse strand, counting down.
CAAATATTGCTACGACAACCACCAGGGACGACTTTGCGGCGTTTTTGGCGGGCCCCAAGAACCCGATGATGGTGACAGGTGTCGCCCATAATGATCAGCATAATGGCGACAAGGGACAAGGGCAGCACGGCTCTGGAGATGGTGCGATCGCTGCAGGCGATGCTTCAGGAGGACGACAAGCGGGAACAGACCCCGCGGCGGCGGCGCTGCCCATCGATGTTACGCTCACGGTGCACCCGGTGCCCAGGCTGCAGGTGGTCTTCCCATTCCGCGGGGCGACGGCCACGGTGGTGCTGGACGTGCAGCTCAACGGCATGGTGCACATCGTCTCGGAGAACGTGCTGCCCATGCCCGGAAGGGGACAGGGTCAGGAGCCGCAACAAGGCAGCCGCAGGCAGATGCAACCTCAGGACCTAGGGCAGGTGCTCCAGGTGTGCGAGGACATCGATCAGTGGTGCGAGTGGATCCGGAGCAGGCTAGAATAGGGAATCGCGAAGAGAATGTAGAACACGCACGGAAGAAACACCAGCAGCATGTGTTACCCCGTACCTGATCCATCCCATCAATGTACCGTAGCATTGTTTCTGCCGGGGAGGGAAAGAGCACATACGTAGAACCCACAACGGGATGAGGTGTCAGGACGGGGTGGGTTGGGCAGTTCTTGGTCCGAGGCCCGGGACATCCGTGTCTTCCTTGCTGTTTGTTTTTGTTTTGCTTTGTTCTTGAACCCCTAATTCTTGCCGTAGATCCCGTCTCGGCTCGACAGCCGCGCCTCTACACACCACTATTATCAATTATGCACTGGGGTTATCTCGCGATGATGATAATGCTGCGGCCCCGTGGAGGAAGGGGATCCGATGCGCATGAATTCGTCATTTCTCGCAGCAAGAAAAAGCAAACGGAAGCGGGCTGAAAAGCCCAAAACATGCCGTGTGTCCGTCAGCACCGCACGCACAGTGGCAAAGAATGAATGAATGGTCCACCCATCCTCTCGGGCTTCCCGGCCTTGCCGATATGGGCTGTCAATGCCTTGGGGACCTGGGCCCCACCCATAGTGGTCAACACGGGAAGAAGCCCAGCATGGATTGAGTGTTAGTAGTAGCCTTGCAGCTACTGGACGTGCGCTAGCGGGGCGCGGCACAAGCCCGCTCGGCTGGGGAAACGAGAAACGAGAAACGAACGCGCACACACCCCCGTTCGGTTCGGGTTCTTGCCTTTGCCCGCTGGTGGAATATCCTAGAAAACATGGCTTGCTAGTACAAGCGCAGTACAGCACGGCTTACGGGCGAATACGTAGCGCCGAGCAAAGCTGGAGGCAGGCAGGCACACTTTGTTTGTTGGTCTGCGGAAGGTGTTCTCGTTACGGGAAACAAGTCCGGCGCCCGAAATTGCTTTGGCTTAATAATGGACAGGTTGTGGCAAAGCGTTCACGTCAGTGGATGTTGTTCTTCGTCAGCCCGGTGTTTCTTTTCTTTTTCGAAATCTTCAGCAGATGCACAGACTACACTCTATGTCGTGCTCCAGCGTCTCTGTCAAATGTCAACCTTGATGTCGAACGGAGCCTCTTTGAGTAGTGGTCAGTCCCTTTTCGGTCTTGACCGTATCATGATTTCCCCATCGCCATCCCCTCAATCAGTCAATGGTCCTTGCTCGTCCTCTGTCCCGTTCCATCTTGCGGTGCACGCAATCACTTTAAATGCATCCCGTCGCTAGTGTTTTGCGTCGGGAGCCCGCATCCTTGACGAATGCTCGTGCGTTGGTTCTGCGGAATGGTGATTTGGGGGGGCGTGTTCTGTTCTGTTCCACAAGGATACCTACAGGGATGGCAATCTTTTTTGGAATCAGAAGACTGAGGAGATGAGCCGGCGCCCGGCTGTGGAGTGTAGCACTGCAGAAAGAAAATCAAAACAATCAAATTGATTTCCACGAAGCCCTCTAAATGAATTTTGGGAAAATGGAGGGCATTAGCACGGAAAGTGGAGTTCCCAGGGCACGAATCCGCCCACTCGGAGCTCTCTCCCATCAAGCGAAATGGGGCAGCACAATAGCATGAAGAAAAGTAATATTGCGATCAGTTAATACGGGATCTTGACCTGGGGCACTTATTTCCTTTTTTCTTCTTTTTTCCTTTGTGCCTTTTAAATTGCCCAGATGGAAAGAACAACTGCTGGGTTCTGGTTGCTATTTTGTCCTTTGTTTTGGTTGCCTCTTTGTTGTCTTTGATTGCCAGGAGCCGGGAGCACTGTCCAACTCAGGCGAGGTCTCAGGCGGGCGTCGGAGTATGCGGGCCGCCCCCTTTTCTTCCTTTTCTCTTCACGCCGTCTGGCCGAGTTTGGTGCTGAAGGGAAGGGGACAGCTCTTCCCCTGGGCACTGCAGAGCGATTCTAACGGCTGAGTGGGCGCAGGGCGGTAATAAAACATTCGGTGTGCTTCGAGATATGCAAGAAAAGGGGAGGAGCCTTGCCAGATGCGGTGCTGGAACCTCCACTGATGTGCAGATAATGAGGGGGGACTTGCAGAAAGGCGGTGACGTCGCCTTGTTGGCCTGTTCGCTTGCATGCAAGTGCATGGGCCCGGAGTAAACGTGGCCCATACGGCTTTGCATCCCAACTCCCTTGCGCTGGTGAGGCGAGGCGAAGGCGCAAGAAACGGGACGGGCAGGACTGACGGGCAGAGGTGGCATACTCTGATGCGTGCCTGGTGCCCCAGCCGTCTCCAGTCTTGTGCAGCTGATCGCCAGAAGCCCACGGTGGGGGATGCCATCGATCTGCCCCGATCACTAAGTGTGTGCTGGGTTTGCATGGGCCGGGCGACGACCTCTGAGTGGTGGCGGGCACGTATTCTGCGCATGCTGCGGAGGTTGGGCACAGCCGGAAGCCCAGACCTTGCCAGCAGACAAGGCATGGGAGATGTGGCATGCTAGCGTGTCCAGCAAAGCTGGCAACCCGGGGAGGTGTTTTGTTGGTTGCCGTTTTTGGAATAAGTAAACACACCGGCGCGGGCACCAGAAACAACACCCCTTCCTTGTCCGTTGTGTTTTGGATGGATCTTCGTTGTGTTTTTCTTTCTCCCACTGTTGGAGTTTGCGGCGCAGATCCCTATCCTCCCGCTAGGGGCTCAAGGAAGCCCTTACGCTCCCGCGGGCATGGGCCCTTTTTCCTGGCCAGACCCTAGGCTCCGGGGCGCTTCCAGCTTTGCAAGGTGGCAGGCTGTAAGCAAAGCTGGGAGCAAGCCGCGACGCTAAACTAAAGCGTCGCCGTTTTACCGTACGAAGATCACGAACCAGGCACATGGTGCTGTGGGCTCCCGATTGGGCCGGCATTTTACGGCACTGTTGGACAGCTGGGCCAGGGTGGTGGTGGGTGTGGTCCAGGATGGGCAAGTGGGATGGAGGGGGAGCCAGGATCAGAGCGAAAATCAAAACAGAGCAAGAAAAGGTAGCGAGGGGGAAAAGAAAGAAAACAAACAAAAAAGAAAAAAGGTCGTCCAAATCCTGGCCATTCCTCGTCCACGCAAGGATGGCATGGTCGCTACTTCTTCCCGTGAAACGCCTTGACGCAGACCAGTGGCGATTTATCGGCCGCCGGCCTGAGTCAATGATGGGGAGTATGGCGCACGGGAGGGGGTAGAGAAGGGTCGGCGGCCAAAGCAACAATGGGGCGGCCGCTGTTGCAGCACGGTCAAAACAGAAACACAACAAAGACGACAGCGAACGAGCCCGGTGGAGGCATGGCGTGGGAAACGAGAGACAAACGGTTTAGGGTCTGCCAGTCTAGTCTGGGGTCTATTGTTGGTCGCATTCTTCAGCTGGACCGCCCTGATTCTCGGAACACGAGGCGTGTGCGGCAGGCGTAGTCGTAGGCGTAGGCGGAAGCGACGGGCCAACAGTCCCAGCCACGGCCGAGGCCAGCCTAGCCGAGGCCTCACAGCATGAACAACACATTTGCAGGTGCAATATGAGAAACCGGAAAGCGGGAAATGGGCACTTTGCCCAAAGGGTGGGTGGGCAGATGGGATGGGATGCTGGGGGAGTGCGATGAGGGAGGCTGGGGGAGTGAGCGCAATACCGATTTTCGATTTTTCCAGCCTCCTCAGCGTGCTGGAGAGGGCGGCGGGCGCTGGGGCGGGCGTGAATGCAGCAAAACCGCGCTTGCTGGTTGGACCCAACCCAAGCCAGCAGGCGGGGGTTGCAGGGTTCAGGCCAGACCCCTGTCCAAGAAAAGCGGACAGGGAAGACGCGTCCCACTTATGTACACGGTCCCAATTGGGTAAAAGAGTAAACAAGACGCGCCGCTGGCCACTCAGGAGGCAGCAATCCGTCGGCCTCGGGGCATGACTGGGGGATTTCCCACGAAGGCGCATCCACTCCAGCGCCCACCGCAGCACCCACTACCCACTACCCACTGCAGCACACACACGCACGCACGCATCCACCCCGACCCCCTCGAACCCTCCAAAATTGAAAGTCAGGCCCATGCCTCCTGTCAAACCTGTCGCTCGCTCGCCCGTTCTTCCTGTCTGCCGCCCATCAAACACCGCGACCACCCGCGACCCGCGACCGAAGAAACCTGGGAGACTTGTCGCCGTCGTCCCGGCGGGAGAGAATCGAGCACCGAGCATCATCGCTGTCGCAAGCGCAGGTCCAGAACCGAGAGTGCCGTCGTTGACGTCGTTGACATCGTTTTCGCCACGCGGGCTGTGACTGCTGTGACTGCTTCTGTGTACTTTATACCTCCGACCATCTTGCGCCGCCGCCAACGACCCGTCCCGGACATTCCTCAACTTTGCGCGCAAACCAACACCACAGGCAACCGACGCAGCCTCAAGTCAAGACCGGCCACATAACAAAACACCACCGCCGCCCCGAATCATGGTGTAGATCGAACCCGCCAGATCCCCCTTCTTCTTCCCCTCTCATCTTCTGGTGGCGTTCATCCTGCTCTTCTTGCCTTGCTGCTTGCCACCCTCCCTCCATCCATCCTTTTTCTTCACTTCATGCGCGCGGCACTTTCCAGTCCTAGCAAAACGGATCGTTCTGGCCCTGCGCCGCCTCTTCCTCGTTGTACTTTTTGTTCCAAAAAAAATCAGATCATTAGAGCAGCGCTTTCCCTGATCTGCCCGCATCACAAGCCAGCAACTGCAGCTGCAACGGGGCGCGCCTTCCTATATCCGCCCACATTATAGAGAGGTACCTGGCTTACCCTCCCGACCTCCCTCCATCGCGCCGGCAGTTACCTGCCCGTCTGCCTTGTTTTTTTTTCTTCCTCTTTTCTGCTTCGCCTTTTTTCGGCCAACTCCGCCGCTTCGCACGGGATCTCACCCTCGGGCGCATGCGCTGCAGCCGCACGGCTTAAAAAGGAAGCACGGGAGCCGCGCTTCGGGGTCAAACCGTCGCATTCTAGTGAAATGTCGTTCTCGAACTCCAGCGGGGGAACTCTGACGCTCCCATCGCCGACGGGTGTGCACCATGTCGATGTGAGCGCTGCTGTGCGCTCTCTCAGACGGTCGCTGTCGCGCTCACCATCCAAATTCCAACTCATGCGCGCCGCCTCGGATAGCTCTGACAACGCGGCCAGTTTGCCCAACTCGCCGTCGCCCAAGTCGCCTTGCCCACAACTCTTCCGCAGCCAGCCACAACAATCGGTCGCGTCGCCCCACCCCGCGCCCGCATCCAGCTTCGCTCACTCTACGCCTTTCCATCAATCGGCACACGTCTCGCACACCCCCGCGGGCTCGCCATCGCCATTTCGCTCCAACGTAAAGCTTTCGCTCCGCTCGTCGCGCCCCAAGGCTGCCTCGGCCAAGCCGTCGCGCACGCGACCGTCGCCCCGCAGCCCCCTCAAGAGGGCCCTGAGCTCCAACAACGACGCCGGCAACGCCACGCCGCCGCCCCTGATTTCAAGCCCCGACGCCTTCTCGGGCCAGGAAAATAACTTCAACTCGTTTGCCCAAACCTTCGGCCACAGCGGTCGCTCCAGCTTTCTCGGCCACAAGGGCGCGTCGCGGCACAGCATGCACTTGGATCTCTCTGGTGCCTCCAAGGGCGGCTCGTCCACCACACGCTTCCTCGACAATAAGAGCGAGACGTACCCGACATCGGCCCTGAGTCCCATGAAGAGGCCCGATTCCATCATGACCACGGATTCGCAGGGCAGCCCCGTCGCCAAGCGGCGTAGCTTGCATGGCATTACAAGCCTCGGCATCGATTTCAACAGCATTCTCGACCAGGCGCCGCCGCCACCGCCACCAGCGCCCCGCGCGAGCTTCGAGATCCACGACGACGTCAACCAGGAGTACAAGCTGACAGGCTCTGCATCGCTCATCACCCGCGAGTTTGCCGTGCCGTCTTCTCCAACGCCTTCTACCGTGCCCAAGCGCTCGTCTTCTTTGCGCAAATCGACCCTGCAGCAGCGCCATGACCCGCGGTCGTCCTGGGGCAAGCGACAAGGGGAGAGGTATCTGGCCCAGCAATCGTTCGAGGCGTCGACTCCGGGCCCGCGTAACAAGCCCCACCGTCTGTCTCTCGATCAGTTTCTTCAGCCTGATCCTCGCGAGAGCCCCTTCTCGTCGCGCGGCCCTCTGCCTAATCCCTCTGCCCACTTCCCCGACAAGCCTCCCCATCAGCCTCACCCTCTGTCGAGAACATACACGACCGCTTCGATGACCACCTCGTCGTCGGGCTCCAGCATCGCGGCGGATGACTCGCCTACGCACTTCCCGCCACCTGCGCCGGTGGACCGCCCCAGAGGTCCGCTGAACTTTGCAAAGTCGCTCCCTGTGGGCGCCGAGCGGCCGAATGAGCCCCTGGCGACCCCTTCGTACAAGTCGGCGAAGCCGCTGCAGGCGGTGTTTGCAGCATCCACCGGACTGGTCTCCAAGATGAACCGAAACCCGGAGATCGAGCCTGCCCAGCGTGGTGGCTCCAAGAAGATGATGATGCCGGACACTCCGTGCAAGAACAGGAGAGACGTGTACCAGTCGAGTCAGAACTACCCTCACAACACTTACCCGCCCTCGTCTGGGAGTGCCCGCAAGCAGCGACGATCCCTCATCTCGGCTCAGAGCCCCTTCAGCCCCGCGCCGAAGCCCAGCTTTACCGGGTTTGGGAGCTCTGAGAGGCCTGGGGGACTCTTCAAGCTGCGGAGCGGTCACAGCCGCAAGAGCAGCATGCTCAGCTTTGACAGCGATGGGGACGCGCAGCTGACACCTGATGCCGAGTTGCCTCCTACCCCGACCAAAGCTCTGGTCACAGCGAAATCTGTGTCTACGGGAGCAATCCACTCGACGCCCCTGGGCAATCGCCGCACTTTCACCCCATCTGCATCCGCATTTGGTGGTTCAGTTGCTCGGACAACCCCGACGGAGCTGAGTGGTAAGTCACGTCTGCCTGTCAAGTTTTATCGGACGGAAAGGGACACTTTGGACCTGTTCGACGTGGCGGCCTCACCGGCTGGCCCGCGGACCAGGGCATCGTGTGCTACCATGTCGCACATGCCTGCCGCTCTGGAGCGGGGTGCGCGGCGTGGACGGGCCTACACTACTTCGCTGGACCACGACATGGCGCCGACGACGCCTACGCTTGGTGGCAGTGTTTTCAACACCAAGCTGGAGTTTGCTAAGATTGGCGATGTGTCTCCAGCGAGCCCAAAGACGCCATCCGAGGCTGTTGTGCCTCCTGATGCCAGCCGTCTCTCGATCTCGGGCCACGATGAGCCTGCCCGTCGCCTGGCGGTGAACCCACCGGCCACTCCCACCACCACCACTGGCCGTGGCTCCGTCTTCGATTTCGGCAGCCGCCGCGCCATTACTCCCGTCAATGGCACTGGCCCTGGTGAGATCGATCTGGTGCTTGCCTCGCGCTTCACCAAGATCGAGTCCATCGGCAAGGGCGAGTTCTCGCAGGTCTTCCGCGCCTCGAGCCTTCCTGCCCCCAAGACGTTCGGCGGGGTCGCCGGCACGCCGCCCACCCCTGTAGCTGAGCGCCTGTACGCGGTGAAGAAACTGCGACACGCGTTTACCGGCAACAAGGACCGTGAGAACAAGATGCGTGAAGTTGAGATCCTCAAGGCCCTCAAGGGCTCCGACAACATCCTCCAGTTCGAAGACAGCTGGGAGCACCGGGGCCACCTCTACATCCAGACCGAGTTCTGCGAAGAGGGCAGCCTCGAGAAGTTCCTCGGCGACATTGGCCATCTTGGTCGCCTCGACGACTTTCGAATCTGGAAGATCCTCCTCGAGATCTCGCAGGTAAGCCGCCGTGGCATGGTGAAACCTGGCTTGCACGCACGTGACTAATACTTCGTTTTGTTTACAATGATAGGGTCTGAACGCCATCCACAATGCCGGGTTTATCCATCTCGATCTTAAGCCGGCCAACATCTTGATTACTTTCGATGGCACACTCAAGATCGGCGACTTTGGAATGGCCACCACCTGGCCGGCTGCAAGGCACGTCGAGGCAGAGGGAGATCGCGAGTACCTCAGCCCCGAAATCCTTCAAGGACAGGTCGACAAGCCTGCCGATATCTTCGCCCTCGGTCTCATCATCCTCGAAATCGCCACCAACTCTTTCCTTCCCGACAATGGCCCGACTTGGGTTGCGCTGAGGGAGGGTGACCTCTCTCTTGTTGAATCCCTCACATCGGCCGAAGCCCAGGACATCAAGCGGGACGCGCGCGGAGTGCCGTTGACCCAGGACCCCACGCCTTATGAGGAGCTTGTGGGTTCTTTCGGCACGCCTCAGCGCGACTTTCCATTCGGCCGTGGTCAACAAACCTACGACCCGAGCAACCTTTTCGGCTCGCCCAAGCGCGTTCAAGAGCCCGTTGCCCCGGCCTTTATGCGAGACTCGGCCAATCAAGGCTCCCTCGATGCCATCGTCCGGTGGATGATTCAGCCCAAGGCGTCGGCGCGCCCACTTGTCTGTGAGATCCTCGACTTCTCGTCTGTCAGCTGGGTTTCCAAGACCCGTCGGGCTCCCGCGACCGTCTTCGAGGGCAACTGGGGTCCCGAGGCAACCACAGCCGACAAGTCTACTACCAGCGACGACATTGAAATGATGGACGTCTAAAACACTCACCCAACCCGTATTGGCGAAACCACCTAACCAACCGCCTTGGCTGCCTTGCTTGCTCCGTTGGAGAACCTATCTGTGTTGAGATACTGGATATGGCACATGGAGATTTGGCAGGAAGTTGTTTGACTTTGTCCTTTGAATTGTTCGAGAGGTATTTTTCTGGATATCCTCGGGCGCAAGGGATCACGTCCGCTCTCTTCTGCGGGCCACGAAAGACAGGGCCGACCAGCAAAGAGACAAGGCCAGCACCACACCCCCCGATATTCATTACCTACCATGACGAATGTTACGACACATGGAGACTCCTTCCTCTCTGCCTCGTTTGTGGCATAATCACCGTTGCAACATCACTACTAGCTGCTTGTTCTTCGGGACTGGCACGCAGCGAATGGTGTCCAGCATCAGTCGCATCAATGGGGCTTGGAGCTCCTTATCCGCCTGGAATGGCGGTTCTACACTAATACCCCGCTCTGGTCTCTTCTGTTTGGGGGAAAAAAATTTCTTCTTCTCTAATAGCAGGGACTGCGACAGTGCCTCGCAGTTCCGGTGTCGATAGTGTGCCCGACTCAGCTTGATGAGACGAACTGCAGCTCGACACTCCACTCTTGCCACCTGGTCTCGAGCCTGGTGGTATTGTACTTTTGTTACACTGGAGGCGTGGTTGGAATTTTGGTGGATTAAAACATCATGTACAGGAACCGGTTAGGGTCATGGCTTGGTGGGCGGTAGCAATAACCTTGGCATGGGTTTGCTTCTTTATTTTTCTTCACTTTTTTTGTCTCCCTCTTTTGTCTTGGCTCATTCTTCCTCTTGTTCTGGCTCACATTTGCTTTCTTTTCGTCTCTGGGAAGGGAGGGAAGGACATTGCCACCAACATTATATCATATCTGTCCCCATCCCCTGTCTGTATAGGGAGAAGGGCGCTGGCTATCATGACTGAATGACGGACGATACACGATGAGTTAGTTATTCTGCATCTACCATATAGGACAATAGCAGAATCTGCTTTTCTGAAACACTTTTGTTTTGCCTTTTGCAAGCGTTGGTGCCGGCGACTAGTTCGGGCTTTGCGGAGGCGGCCCTAGTCCTATATCATATCAACAAGCATGGGCGGACTATGGACGGCAAGGCAAGGCAAGCCTGCTCGCGCCCCGTCATTGGTGATGTCTGTTGACCAAAGAAGGCAGGGGGAGCCGAGCTGGCCCTGGGTGGTGGGAGGAGAGGGTTGTGTATTGCACTACTGCACATGAGGGATTTGCCATTCTGCCTGGATGCAGCCAAGCAGGCGGAGGACAGTATATATGTGAGGCTTCTATGCATGTAAACAAAAAAGACGCGATTCGCGCGATTCATTGGTTGGGGCACCTGGTCGGGTCGACGTCATGAAGAGGGTGAGTAGGAATGTCATTCATTGATTGCCTCGGGGAAGCCCCCGCCTTGCGACGGACGGCTGTTCGGGGAGGAGGGGGCGGCGGCGTTTGCGGGCGGAGATCTGAGCGGTTTCTTGTTTGTGTGGTTGACCGTTCCCCCAGGCTATCCGGATCTCAGGTCGGGTGGGCGGCAGCGGCAATATAGCCTACATACAGTACATGCGCCGTCAGCCGTCTTCCGATCCTCCCCGCTGTAAAATGCCGTGCATATCTGGACATGCCTGCCTATACATGACGCGGCATGCTCCGTCGTCTGATGCTCTCAGTTGTTGCTTTTGCATCTTGGGCGGGCGCGTCCTGCCTTCACATATACTGTGTAGCATCCGGCACTGTACTGTAGACGCCCTCCCTCACCGGGCTACCAACCTAGGTAGACCCAGACTTCTCAATCCCCCGAATCCTTGACGACGTCCGTTAGTCCCCTTCCTCTGTCCAGATTTCTTGTTCCACCCCGGCCACCGCCGCGGCACACGCCCTGTGCTTATTGCCCGCATGTGGAGGGGTATAGCGGATCGCCCGACGATAAGCATGCAAATAACGTCAACGATGATGATGGTGGTCAGCGCCTAAAATAACCAGAACCTGGAACCCCAAGAAAGACGTAAACAAAACGCAAAACAAAAAAAAAAGACGCCATCGTATACATGAAACAATAAACAATCGCCCAATGACGCCCGCCTAGACACCAAGAAAGGAAAGAAAAAAGAGCGCCCCCGCGATTCACGTGTCTGCGCCGTTGCATCTCGTCATCTTTCGCGCTTTATTGAAGGAGCTGGAGGGGTGGAGTCAATTTTGCGTGCTGTTTCAACTCGTTCACTCCCCACCGCCAACACCACCGCCACCCACCCCTCCCCTCGCGGAGCCGGGGTATGACCCGCCCTGGGCCGTGGACCTGCCGCTCGACGGCTTGTGGTGCCGGGCGCTGCGGAGGGTGGGCTGGTAGACGTCGTTGAAGTTCATGGCGATGCCCAGGAAGCGGGTCTCGTGCTCCGTCTGGTAGGCCAGGTCGCCCAGCAGGCGCTGCACGCGCCGCCGGAAGTCGGAGCCCAGCGTGCGCAGGCGCTCCTGCAGCGCGGGCAGCTCCGACGCGGCCGCGGAGGCGAACGAGAGCGGCGGGTTGCTGCTGTTGGCCTGATTATTGGTATTATGGTGGTTGTGGTGGTGGCGTTGGTTGACGTTGGGGTGGTTGTGCGCTTGGGTGCCGCCCATCTCGACGTCGTCGGCGCTCCGGCGGGCCCTGACATTGTTGTTGTTGTTGTTGTTGTTGTTGTTGTTGTTGCCGCCACGTCCGCGGGCTGTTTGGTGAAAGGCGTCGTTCTGACGCTCCGTAAAGTCCGAGACGGCCCACGAGTACAGGCCGTCGACGCAGTCGCGGTACGAGAGGATGTTGCGCAGCAGGTCGGCGATCTGGTTCATGGGCACGGACCGCTCCTCGTCGGCGGCGCCGGCGTCGGCAATGGACGTGTCGGCGACCCCGGCGGGCCCGCCGCGCCGCTGCTTGGCGCCGAGCAGGCCCTTCTGGGTGATGGTGTTGAGGTAGGTGGTGTGCGCCGTGATCAGGTCGTCCAGGGTGGCGTCCTCGCGCGACAGGGCGGCCTGGAGCTGGCCCCACGAGGCCTCGATGACCTCGAACAGGATGTAGTACTGCAGCTGGCCGGCCCAGTGTATCATCTCGGCCAGGACGCCGCGGGTCGACTTCCACGTCTGGGCCACGGCCGCGTCGTCCGACTGCAGCACCCCGCGCGAGCCCGTCATGCAGCGGCGCCAGGTCGAGTGCAGGGCGAACTCGACGCGCTTGACGCGCCACAGGAAGTTGAACATCTTGAGGTACTGGCGGCTGTGCCACTCGGTCAGGATGCAGTCGACGGGCGCGTCGATCTTGTACTCGAGCGTGAACAGGTCCCAGCCGATGTCGCCCTGCGACAGCTGCAGCATGCGCGCGTCGAGCCGGCGCAGCACCTCGGGGCTGGCGTACTGCGCGTTGGAGCCGCGGATGGCCTCCTCGAGCTTGGCCGTCAGCGTGTGCCGGTACTGGGCGCCGGCGGGGCGGTCGAGGTTGGGCGCCAGCGACTCCATCAGCAGGGCGATGAAGTCGCCCTGCCCGAGCAGGATGTAGTCCTTCATGGCCTGCAGGTGCTCGAACAGGTGGAACTTGGACGTCATGAGGTGCATCAGCCGCTTCATCGTGGTCTTGTACGCCTCGTCGATCCAGCCCTCGAGCGTGGCCGTGTCGCCGTAGCGCAGCTCCTTGGACGCGGCCTTGCCGTACGCCTCGACCCACTCCGAGTCGCCGCAGCTGTGGCGGATGAAGTTGAGCGACTTGCCGATGAGGAACACCTTTTGCGCAAAGTCGGCGCTCATGATGCTGGGCACCATGGCCTCGTCCACCTCGAACTTGTCGTTCCACACCGAGCTGAGCCCGCGCGCCTTGGCCTCGTGGGACTTGGCCGCCCCCGGGTCCTGCTCGCGCACAAAGAACTCGCAGTACGGGTCCGAGAGCTCGCCGTCGTAGATCCAGTGCCGCAGCATGTTGTAGAAGGGTCGCGTGACGTGAGCCAGGAGCCGCTCCGCGAACGCGCCTACTGTCGGGTCGCCGTGCGACGTAGAGAAGCTGTGCACCAGCGAGATGAGCGCACCGCCGCGCCGGCTGCCCGACTCTTCGGCTATCAGCGACAGCAGACGCAGCCCCATCGTGGCCTCGCGCGTCCATACCACGAGCCGCTTGAGCGTCACGCCCGCCCGCCCTATCCCGGACCGCGGCGCCGATCCATCAAGTGCGGCGAGTGCCCGCCGCACCTGCGCCTCGAGCGTCGCCACCAGGCTTAGGTACGACCGCAGCTCGCTGGTGATGGCCGCCCGCAGGCTCTGGCCTAGCAGGCCCGGCGCGGGCGACTTGACGAACACGTCCAGGCGGCGGTAGAGCAGCGACGGCTCCGCCAGCAGGTGTAGGAGCGAGATGATGGGTGCGGGCAGGGTTGCTGGCAGCTTTAGGGTCGTTTCGCCCGCGAATGGGAGCGTGGCCGAGGAGAGCCCCTGCAACGTGAAGGGCAGATCCCGCAGGAGCACCGTCTCGGACGGGTTCAGCTCGACCGAGTTGTCTGCCAGGAGCGTCGACTTCAGCGACACGTCCCTTTGCGGAGGCGCCGGGTCTATGTCCATAGCATCCCCCCCGGCGGCATCGGCAGCAGCGGCAGCGGCCGCGGCCTTGGCCTCCCCAGGGCCCCTTCTCGCCTTGTCCGGCGGGAACTTGCGCAGCCCACCTGGCTGGAAAGCATCGTTGATCTCGTCGCCAGAAGCGGAGGGCCTTGGTGCTGTTGGCTGTTGTTCCCTGTCCTCTTGCCGGCGCGTGCCATCAGCCCTATCTCTCGGCGGAGCTGGCCTCTTGACAAGCGGGCTGACGGGAAGGGGCTCGCTGGGATCTGGCGAGTCGGAGAGCTGGTATAGGAGGTAGAGGATGGCCCACTTCTTGTCGAGCACGGGTAGTGACAGCAGGCGGGTGTAGAGGTTGGAGAAGCGCAGGGCCTGGCTGGGGTTTGTGCTGATCAGCTTGCGCTTGATCAGGTCGGAGGCGTGGTTCGCATCGGACGCGATGGACGTCGCTCCGTGGCTGTGTGGGCAGGCGTGTTAGTGGCCAGGTGGGCAGCTAGGCAGATAGACGGTCGACGCACGTATTGAGAATGTTCTTAACTATCTGAAAGCAGGCCGCGTGGCGCTCCTGCGAGAGCTCGGGGTGGTTCGGGTCTGCGGGGACGAGGTGGGATATCAGGCCGTCAACGGCGTTGGCGATGCGGTGCTGCGACATGGTCGCATGTCTGCTGCTGCTGCGGGTGTGGGTGTCCTCGGCTAGAGAGGAGCGGCGCTTGCTCCAGCACGAGCTCTACTGCTGCTGGCTTTACCCTCGTCGTCGTCAAGCCGTCGTCAAATCGTGGGCCGCAGCATGATTGGGCCTTTAACTTTTGGCGGCGGGGAGCAAAGACGCGCCACATCGACGCGATCCTGGTGGATGGCAGGCGTAGTGGGACGCTGGATCAAATGTCCAGGGTACAGCATTTATGGAGCCAAACGTCAGCTAATTCTCGGTACACGGTACCCGCCCAGGGTCCCCAGCAGCCATCCAATTCCCAGGGGCTCGCATTGTTCTCCGACTGCCAGCAGCAGAGCTCCGCAAATTTTCGAACCATAGCGGAACGTCACGGCACCATCCACGCATTTGGCGTCCGCACAAGAGCCGCCGGCCGCGACTTTGCCATCACCTCGCCGGCCAGGACCGACCGAATTCATCGCTCCGACATCGAATCTGGGATCGCGCAATCGCCCGCTTTCTTCCAATGCGCCCATGACCGCGGAATTGTCCCCGCGCCGGGCCACAGAATCGCACGCGACGCGCGGCCGCCGCAGCCGGCAGCAGCATCAGCAGCCACCCCTTCCGTCCTTATAATCTAGGCCCGTTGCCGGTGTAGCCATGAACCCCGCCGAGCTGAGCCGGCCGGCCATCGGCCTCACCACCCCCGTGCTCACCCATAAGTCCATCACCGTCTCTGCCCCGGTCCCGCAAAAGGCGCCCAAAATCGGCACCGCCGTCCCCGCCCGCATCGATCTCGAGCCCGTCTACTCGGCCCTCAAGTCGGCGCTCGGCCCCGAGCAATGGCTGGTATATAAAGAAACCGTCCCCCAATTCCTTGTCGGTATGTCCGATCCCATCCGTTGCCCCATCTCCTCATTGCTCCGTTGCCCCATTGCGCCATTGCCATCGCACCGACACCCCCACGGGCCATGCGTTGCATTGCTTCGCCCGCCTGCTCTGCGCCCTTCGTGATGCTGACGTCGCCGAAACAACAGGCCGCCTCACCCAGGCCGAGTTCGCCGAGCGCATCGACCCTATCCTCGCGTCACCCACCGGCGAACGAGAACATCTACATAACCAGCTGATCGCCGCCATCTACGGCAATGTCACCCGAGACCTTCCCGACCCGGGGCTTGCCCCCTGGGTCAGCGCCAACGATAAGCCGTCAACAGCCGCTGCCAACAAGCCCTCCACCGGAGATGCCGCCGAGAGGAGGCTCAAGGGCGAGGTCATGCAGCTTCCGAGCCGAGATCGGCGGCGCATTAAAGACCTTGCGCTAAACGTGGTTCGTCCACACCCCTGCGCGCGGGTTTTTATCAGTTGATGCTCCCACTCTTGCTAACAAGCGTTTTTCTTTTCTTTACCATTCAGCTCGACCCATATGAAACTCTCGCAGGAGTGTTCTCAGAACACCACAAGGCAAAGGCGCTGAAATCACTAGAAGTGCCGCCTAGCGCCGGCGGCCTGAATCGCATGAGTATGTTTACGATTCTCGCCCTGGCGACAACATGCCGCCAGCGACTTTCGCCTTGTCGTTTCGCTAACATCCCTTGCTACCGCTAGACTGGGATCTCGAGATTCGGAAACGCTATGCGCAGCCATTGGCAGTCGAGTCGGGCGAGTTCCCCGACACAAGTAATGTCGAGGCTCGGATGCTGCCGTTCTGTTACGAGTATGGCCTTTTGTCGGGCCACGCCCCCGAAGCAGCACAGTTTGTCTCGATCGCCGCCGAGGTGTTTATCAAGGAGATGCTTTCCACCGTGTTCAGTCGCACCAGGAGTAACGGCTCGGGCGAGCTCGGCGGCGGCATCACTAACCCCACCGAGGGCACGTCATGGATCCAGACCCACCGGTACCGGAAGCAGCTCGCCCGAGAGGAGGGTGCAGCTGGGCGCGGAGAGCTGACGAGGGACAAGAGCGGGCTGTTACCCGTCGAGTCGCGGTCGGCCATCGAACAGGGGGCACTGGGGATGGCGGACCTGCGGCTCGCGCTCGAGATGGGCGAGTGCGGCATGGCGACATTCCCCATCATCTCGCAGTCCATCATGTTCAGCTACCGCGAGGGTGAGCTGGAACAGTGGGAGGACTACACATGGATGGACGACGGCACGCCAAAGCCGCGCGGCTCGGACCACGACGGCGACACACGCATGGGAGGTGGGACAGCCAACGGCACGGATCGCAAGGCATCCGGTGGGGCGCCGCTCCCGAACGGCGTCTCACACGACCAGGATGCCATGGATCTCGACGACCTTGACGGCATATGGTGGGAAGGTGCCGACTCTGACGACGGCGGTATCCTCGACGGCGTGCTGGATTCATGCCTGGCTGTGGGATAAGTCCTTTTTTTCGTCCTATCCTTCCTGTTTTTTTTTTTTTTTTTTTTTAATCTCTCTGATACCTCCCCGCCTTGGCTTGTGTTGTTTCTTTCTTTCCGTTTTCTCCTAACGACACATCCACCTGCGTCCTCACGATGACGGCGTCGATGTGGACTAGTCACGCGGTAAATACCCTGCCAAACTCGCTCATTGCGAGTCGGAGGATCTCTGCTAAACCGTCCTGGGTTTTTGGCATACCTCTGAATTCTTTGCGTCGGACCACTTTTTGGCGCAAAAAAATCTTATTCTTGTTACTATACCCGGGAAGGATTTACTTTTTTTTTTTTTTTTTAGGAGGGTTCCAGCATTTGTCGGCATTGGGTGACGGCGTTTTTCAAGATAGGCTTGCGCGGCTTGGCTCGTCATTTGGGGTGTTTTAGTCTTTGGCTTCCACTTTACATTTGTCATCACTTTGTCTGCAAACCGAACCACTTGCCTATACTTTACTCTGCCGCCTGCTGAGAACTCGTCGAGAGTTGTGCCGTTATCAACCGGGTTTGATTCTGCCCGAGGAACCTTTTCTCACGTGGACTCTGCTGCACGCGTCATCGTTACAGTCTTCCGGGATCGTTGGAACTGTCCGAACTCAAAATCCGAGTTTGAAGGAGTAAACTTATCCCGGTGTGGGAATAAGCCGGAGATTTTGACTTTTGGAGTATGATCCTGGAAGGGTGTACACTACTTCATCCTTTGAGTCGATGCAACAATGGCTTGGCTGGCAGAAAAGTAAATAGACTGGTTACTCAAATGGGTGACTGGTTACTGGCTCTTGCCCAGCCACCTCATCCGAGCATAAGGCCCAGCGGGCGGGTCCCGCGGTGTCAGAGGCCACATGCCACGACACGGCCCCGGATTTCGGGGGGCATGCACGAGAGCGGCAAATACAGGCACCGCGGAGTATCGTCGGTCCCATGCCTACAGTAGGTGCTTGGGTAGGTATGTACTGTATGCACCATGCGGGGGCCGCTCTCACACCGGGCACGCACACACAAACGGCAGCACTCTGGCACGCATCGGGGGCGTCTCCATCCCCGATGGACCCAATTTTGCATCCCCGAGCTTCAGCGGTCAAAAAAAAAAAAAAAAAACAGGCATGGCCCTGCGGGGAGAATGGAGGGAGGGGTTTGGTCGGGTCGGGATTTCGGCAGACGCGAGAGAGAAGAGAGGCGAATGCGAGAGTCAGAAAAGGGGGCTCGGTCTAGTCAACGGACTACGGTGGCACCTATACCTAGGGAGGTATTTCAATGTCGTCGGGCGCAGCATTCTCCCCCGCCCGGACAGGCGAATGCGGGGGCCGCATATTGCAGATACAAACGACTTGTCGACCGAGACCACAAACCTGCCCGCACAGCATAGCAGGACAGAGCAGAGAGCATCAACCGTGTCGTGACGTCCTGGCAAGAACAGAGACGCACGAACGCGGCTGCGAGTGAGCAAAGCTCAAGGGCACCGCCAGCCGCCGGCCAGCCAGTCTGCTATCATGACAGTAGCCGGGTACATCCTATCGCCGTGGACGGCGCTCCTCGGCGTCGTGGCCTACTTTGTGTATCCGTACTTCTTCACGTACGGCCACTTCCGGGACATCCCCGGCCCCCTGCTCGCGCGCTTCTCCGACGCCTGGCTGCTGCTGGCGGCGCGGCGCGGGCAACGGTATGCCATCGTGCACGAGGCGCATAAGAAGTACGGCAAGATGATGAGGGTGCAGCCGAACCACATCAGCATCAACGACGACGCGGCCATTCAAGCCATCTACGGCCACGGAAATGGTTTCTTGAAGGCGTGAGTATATCATATGGTTGCTGTTTCTCGTTAGCCTGGCCGATCGGGGAGTTCCTAACGCGCCCATTTTTTTTTCTTTTTTTTTTTTCTCAGCGAATTTTACGACGCCTTCGTCTCCATCCGGCGCGGCCTCTTCAACACGCGGTCCCGGGCCGAGCACGCGCGCAAGCGCAAGATCGTCTCGCACACCTTTAGCGCCAAGTCGGTGGGCCAGTTCGAGCCCTACATCCACGAAAACCTCGAGCTTTTTGTGCAGCGCTGGGATGAGATGGCGGCAAAGGCGGCGGCAGGAGGCTCGCCGGACGGTAGCTGTCATGTCGACAGCCTGAATTGGTTCAACTACATTGCCTTCGACGTCATCGGCGACCTGGCCTTCGGGGCGCCGCTGGGCATGCTCCGCGCGGGCGCCGACATGGCCGAGCTGCGCGAATCGCCCGACAGCGAGCCCGTGTACGCACCCGCCGTCGAGATCCTCAACCGGCGCGGCGAGGTCTCGGCCACGCTGGGCTGCATGCCGCAGCTCCTGCCGGTGGCCAAGTACCTTCCGGACCCCTTTTTCGCTAAGGGCCTCGAGGCCGTCAAGTCGCTGGCGGGCATCGCCATCGCGCAGGTGCGACGGCGACTCGACAACCCGCCCCCCGCGGAGCGCAAGGACCTGCTGGCGCGGCTGATGGAGGGGCGCGACGACAAGGGCGAGCCGCTAGGCCGCGAGGAGCTCACGGCCGAGGCGCTGACGCAGCTGATCGCGGGGTCCGACACGACGTCCAACACGAGCTGCGCGCTGCTGTACCACGTCCTGAACAACCCGCACGTGCTGCCCAAGCTGCGGGCCGAGCTGGACGCCGCGGTCCCCGCCGACGTGGCGGTGCCCAAGTTTGAGATGGTGCGCGACCTGCCGTACCTGCAGGCCGTCGTCAACGAGACCATGCGGTACCACTCGACCTCGGGCGTCGGCCTGCCGCGCATGGTGCCGCCCGACTCGCCCGGCGTCGAGATCCGCGGCCACTTCTTCCCGCCGGGGACCGTGCTCAGCGTGCCCACGTACAGCATCCACCACTCCACCGAGATCTGGGGCGCCGACGCCGACGAGTTCAAGCCCGAGAGGTGGGCCGAGGGCGTCATCACGGAGCGGCAGAAGAACGCCTTCATCCCCTTTAGCTATGGCCCGCGCGCCTGCATCGGGCGCAACATCGCCGAGATGGAGCTCAAGCTCATCGCCGTGTCGTGGGCGCGCCGGTACGACGTGGAGCTGATGCAGGGTCCGATGGAGACCCGCGAAGGGTTCCTGCGGAAGCCGGTCGCGCTGAAGGTTGCATTTAAGAGGCGCGCGTAGAGTAGGCGGTGATTTGTGGGCTGGAATGTTGTTCGTGAACGAGAGCAGAGGTCTTTGGGATTTGTGTAGCAGTGTAGAGGCGAATCAGAAAGAATATGCTTGAATTTCTAGATCCCGTCTTTCGTCAATTGCCCGGACGGGTCTTTCACTGTCAAAAACTTCCGCTACGAGGCGATGTTGTGTCGATGGTGTTGAGCTGTCGGGGCCGTGAGTTCTGGCACTGAATTGGCCGTGGGGTGCAGGGCGACGTCAGTGGGGTCGCGGGTTCGCGTCGCTGTGCAGGGATTTTGATTTGCAGCGACGCGATCCGCGTCAGTAACGCGTCCGCCAAAAGAGCTCGTGCGCCCCTCCACTTCAAAAGCTCCGACCTGCTCTCCATCCATTCCCCCAGCCAACGCCGTAGGCCCCCCATTCGACCTGATCAGCCTCTCGAGCCAGCATTTCCAGCATCACTCACGAAATAATACACATCAGGCAACACTACCCGACGACATTGCTTGCCAATTCATTGATACCCCGTCACAATGGCTTCGTCGCGGTCGCCCTCCCCGACCGTCTCGGCGAGACGCTGCAACTCCAACTCACCGCAACTCACCCCTAGGTCGAAGCTGCGGAAAATGCTAGCAGCCATTGACAGCTCAGACGAAGAGTCCAGCGGGACCACCAGATTGTTTAGGCCAGCGGCAAGGCCAGCCAGAGCTATCAGCAAAAGCCCGACACTTCAGGCCGATAGCAGCGACAGCGACGACCAAGACATCCTCCGCCCCCGAGGGCGCCTGGCAGCGCGCATGCAGGCCGGCGAGGCCTCTCCCAAAGAAACCCACATGCCCACCGAAACCGCAAGCAGGCAAACACACGAACCCGACACACATGCTACCGAACAAGCCGACGATGAAGACGACGAGGACGACGAGGTCATGACTCGGCATCCCAGGCGCCAGAAGCCCGCCAAGGCTCAGACGCCGACCAGGCACCGGAGCCCCGGAAGCCCGGCCGCTTCATCCCCGGCCATGTTCGTGACGCCCTCAAAAGACAGGGCAGCGTCACTCGCAGCTGTGTCTCCATTAGGTTCCTGCGACGAGGGCGAGCTGCCCGAGGATCCTACCAAGAGCAAGCGCTTTCGAGCTCGCCTGCTCGAGCTGCGAGAGAAACGCGTGCGTGAGGCCGAGGAGAAGGCCAGGAGAGAGGCGGAAGAGAGAGCCAGCGAGTCCGCTAGTGCCAACGGCTTCATCAACGACGAGGAAGACGACGGCATCACGGACGACGAGGGCGGTCGCAAACTCACTCAGGATGCCCAGGCTCGCCCCTCGGCACGCAAGGCCAGCAAAAAGGCCCTTGAGGAAATGCACCGCGAGACGCAGCGGCTCAACAGGAACCTGCAGCTGGCGCACGAGGCCAAGACGAAAACAAAGGTCACCAAGGCCTCGCTCTTTGAACGTTTCAACTTCAAACCTGCTGGTGCCGCGTCGGTCCCGGAAAAGACGGTCGCCACTCCGGCAAACTCCAGCCGCCCCTCGTCTCCAGTGTCGATTCATCACACCGACGCCGAGACGAAGGATGACAACACGCCCCCGACCTCTCCCCCAACGGTCCAGAAGGACGGTGCTGAGGCCAAACCGGATACGGCTGCCCAGGTGACTGAGAGCATGCAGGCTGAGGCCAGTGAGGTGGCCGAGGTTCGTTTTTCGAAGCTGGACAAGGGCAAAGGCAAGGCTACGGCTGCCGATCTTGAGATGGACGAACCTGTGCTCAAGCGCCGCCAGTTCCGAGTGACCCTGCCTGCTGTCCAGGCCAACATGGTCACGATGGACGACGATGAGGAGCAGCTGATAGTCGCGCAGAAGACGAAACTCGATGCCCTATTCGACCGCGTGCCCGCCCGCCGCCAGGAGACGGATCAGTCCCTCCACGCGCTGCGCATCCTGGCTCAGATCGGAGGAGGCTCTGATGGCAAAGACGGGGTTGCGGCGGGTCGCCGGGGCATGAAGCACCTGGCGGATAATGCCATGACGGCAGGGGAACTCCAAGCCAGCCTGCACCGGCGCGCGCGCGAGCAAGCGCGCCTCGAGCGGGAACGACGCCTGGAGGCGCTACGTGCCAAAGGCGTGCATGTGCAGACAGAGGAGGAGCGGGAACAGGAGCTCAAGGACATCGAAGACATTGTGGCGCGTGCCAGGCGCGAAGCAGAAGAGATCATGCTGCGCGAGAAAGAGGAGACCAAGAAGGAGAGAAAGGAGTCCGGTGCCGTCGACCCCCTCGCCTGGGACGATAGTGACGACGGCGAGGACGGCGACTTCCAAGACGAAGAAGAGCAGGAGGTCCCGGAAGTTGAGCTGTCCGGTTCCGAAGATGAGGACGCCGTGATGGACTACGGCGACGAGGAGGAGGAGAAGGAGGAGGACCGGGAGGATGGTGCCATGGACGGCTTGGTCGATGAGCAGGCGGACTCGGCCGACGAGTCCGCCGATCAGGCGTCCGAGGATGACGATGCCGACGAGGATGGCGGCGTGCGACTATCGAAACCGAAATCGCGCCGCGTCAAGAAGCAAATCACTGTCATCTCAGACGATGAAGACGACACCGACAACGAAGCTGCCGCCCCAACACCGAAGGTCCTTGCTGTAGAAGCCACCCCACGCACCAAGGCCGCCATGTTTAAGTCCCCATCTGCCAGGGGACAGCAGTCGCCGCAAGAGCCCACCTCCGTCCTGCGTTCGGCCACCAAGACCTTCATCCCAGGTCTTCCAGTGAAGATTGGTGAATCGGCGGGCCTCGGCCTAACCCAGATCTTTGCTGGAACTATGGATGACAGCCAGGCCAACCTTGCTGCAGGATCACCCTCGCAGCCGATGCCAACATTCGAGGACTTCCATGGCCCGAACATCTCGCAGTCGCAGCACGACGAGCTGATCTTCAACAGCCAGCCCACGCAGATGACGCAACTGGGCGGGGACGATTCGCAGGCCGTGCAGCTGAACCTTGCTCAGTCGCAGGCTCACGGCCTAGACAGCTTGATGCGGGACGATGTTTTTGCCACTGCGACACAGCAGTCGGACTGGCTGGAGCCTACCCAGGACGAAGGCTTCCAGCATCGCTCACCTCTGAAGAGGCGCTTCATCGAAGATGACCGCGAGACTCCTGCCCCTTCGGCGATTGTCGACTCTACCCAGCCCGAGCCCGTGATCCAAAGCTCGCCCCTGGTCCGCAAGGGCAAGCTTCGCCGCAAGGCTGCGATTCCCGAGGACGGCCATATTGAGCGCATCGACGATGTCGAGGAGCCTGGAGCTGCCGCGGCGGACGCGTTTGACGTTCTGAACAAGGCGGCCATCAAGGAGAAACGGCGCAAGCAACAAGAGGAGTTCGATAGGAAGAAGAGCAAAGCCAAAGAGATGTTCGAGGAGCAGGCCGAGGAGTCTGAAGACGAGTACGCCGGCCTGGGCGGTGCTGACGGCGAGGACAGCGACGATGACGGTCGGGACGTCGAGGGCATGATCGACGACAAGACGGGCGTCAGCGATTCGGACAAGGCCAAGATCGCCGCCCTCTATGCCGACCGCGAGCGGGCCAGCGACGAGAAGCAGGTCGAGAAGCTCTTCCGCGACATCACGACGGGCATGCTCCGACGTAAGCGCGGCAACGACTACGACTTGTCGGACGACGACGATGGTGGCGAGGCCCGCAGGCGCATGAAGCGGAGGCAGTTTGCCAAGATGCAAAAGGCCCTCTTCGCCGACGAGCGTGTGTCCAAGGTGGCCGAGAACCCGCGCACATCAGCATTCATGCGCACCATCGAGGATCGCGGCAGCGATGACGAGGATATGGACGACCTCCTTGTCGTGCAGCCATCAAAGCCGGAATCTTCGGAAGAGGACAGTCAGGAGGCTGCAGACGAGTCCATCCCCGACAGCCAGCCGAGGCAGCAGCAGCAGCAGCAGCAGCAAGCAATGGCGCCTCCTCCTCGACTCCCGGGGCCCCACCGCCGCACTCTGGACGGCAAGAAGCCGTCGAACCTAGGCGAGATCCGCGAGTCACTTTCAAACCTGCTCGAGGACCAGAAATCGATGAGCTCCATGATCTCGGCCACTGATGTCGGCTCTGATAGCGAAGGAGAGGACAGAGCGGTCGAGAGCAGCAACAAGGAGAACCAGAACCCGCGCCGCCGCGCGGCCGTGGCCGTGGTGGACCGCATCAGCCTCAAACGCTCGGGGTCCTCCACCAGTGAGGCCTCGGCTGCCGGCGGTCTCAGGCGGACGGGGTCGGGCTCGAGGGCCGCGTTCGTTATGGCGGGCGGCGGCGGCGGCAGCAGCTCGGGCTCGTTCAAGGTGCCGGCGCTGCTGCGTCGCGCGACGAGCAACTCGGTCGCCTCCATGTCCTCATCCACGGCGTCTTCTACCGGCGTCACCAGCGGCCCTGCTGCTGCAGCTGCCAGCGGTGGCGGCGGCGGGGCCGGGTTCGGGGAGGACGCCAAGATCAAGAAGAACGCGAGCAAGCGGTCGGGCATCAACTACTTTGCTCGCGAGACGGAGCGGCTCGCGGCGCTGGCGGAGAAGGAGCGGCGGCGCGAGGCGAGGAAGTGGAAGGGCGCCGAGGGGAGGAGCAAGGTGGTCGGCGGCCTGTTTTCGGCTGGCAAGTTTGAGTGAATCCTGGCATTGTTTGAGGTTCTATGGCATTTGGGTAGGAGAGCGTCTTTTTGTTTTGGTTTTAGGGTTACTGGCGTTTATTTCGAGATGATTCTATAACAGCATGTTAATTTACACGCCTTCGATCATGTCAGGATATGGTCTTTGTTTATGGTTTCTTAGTTTAAGGGCAGCCTAGATTCTGGTAGCTTCTGATGTCAATCTTGATCCACCCGACGATATTCCTTTGCTGAATGTATAGTGATCCCTGGTTGACAGATATACCTACTTTATCTTAGACTGTCAGAGAATCGTGGTGATCTAGGACATCTCGCAAATTTCCGCCTGACCCGTGGTTATGATAGTCGTCGAGCCGCTTAGAATGGCCCTGAATTTCTCGCTGTGTCTAGTACCTTTGGCAGCTAGTCCAAGCAAATTCGAGAATAGCCAACTGTGGGATTGAGCAGCCCACAGCCACACATTATCCTCCGTCCTGAGACCACTGAGTTCGACGACTAAGTGCCTAGCCAATATTTGGTTGCAAGTCGACTGTTGGGCGGCGTTGAGCCGGACTCCTCTAGGAAACACGGACCGGTGCCTTGCCATGATCGGCTTACTGTGCCTTCGCCGGGCAGTTATCTGCACTCCGCACTCTACACCAATAGAATTATTTGGCCCCCATCCTCTATATAACTTGTAAATATTATCGGACGCCCCGGGATATTTCGATTGGGTGCCTTCCCATGGCATGAGACAGCCTGCAGATTGCTCAGCTGGGCGACTGCGGCCCGCCCCGCCGCTTCTGCCCTGTACCCCAAGGAAGGAGGGACGCAACCTCCCCCGCCCGTTTGGAAGTCTCATCCATACATACAAATCATCCGTACTCCTATCCATAGAAGCCACGCGCGACAGCAGAAATGTCAGGCCTGGAGCCGGTCGCGGCTCTGGGCCTCGCTTGCAACATCCTGCAGGTCATCGAGGTCGGGCTCAACACGATCAGAACCGCCAAGCAAGTGTACAAGGATGGGGCCCTCGACCCCGCTCTGACAGAAAGCGCGAGTGCCCTCGAGAATATTTCGGGTCGAATCCTCGGGGCGACGGCGTCGACGATAACTATCTCCGCATCCTCCACCTCCGCCTCCATCTCGAAAACTTCTGCTTCGGCACGGGCGGGTGCGGCCAGGATCAAGTCGCTAGACAAGCAGCTGTCAGAGCTGGCCGATAAGTGCCAGGGGGCTGCGCGCGATCTGCGCGAAGAGGTCAACTTTCTCAACGGGCATCCAACAAGGGCAAAGCTGGTCGCGAGTTTGAAGATCGCGGCAAAAACGACATGGCGGAAACGGCGGTTGGAAAAACTCGAGGGCAAGCTCAAGGATGCACAAGTTCTTTTGCAGACAAGCCTCTTGGCCAGGGTAGAGTAGGTTCTGTTCTTCACACCTTCAGTACTATTTGCTTCCCCGCATGAATGGAGCAGTAAATGCTGACCATGGAAAACAGTGAGAGATTGGAAAAGTCTAATAGCGACCTCTCTTGCCTTGGCGCAGAGGTGAAGTTGTTCATTGACGAGTATCGCAACGGGAAAACCGATACCTGTGAACTTATAGCCACCGAAGCCGCTCGTACGAAAGCCCGCATCACCGCGGAAACGGCCAAGAGCGAAAAGGCAGTAAAAGATCACGTCGCCAAAACATCCGACCAGCTCGGGAGATCCTTGAGAAATGATATCAACCTCGTGGTTCGGAGCGCAGCACAACGAGATGACGACGCCCGGCTCGCCGCCAGGAGGGAGCAGCTCCTGCGAAGCCTCAAGTTCGATCGCATGAACGAGCGCCGAAATCAGGTCACACCTTCGCACTCTGGCACATTCTCCTGGGTTCTGCGGGATGGGAGTGATGGCTCCAGTTCCAGTGACAGCACGGAGGCATCTGTCCAAGACATATCCTGGGACAGATATTGCGACTGGCTCCGATCCACCGCGCCGGCATACTGGATCAGTGGCAAGCCTGGCTCAGGAAAAACAACGTTGATGAAGTACCTTTTCAACCACGACCTCACGAAAACGTTTCTGGACGTCTGGAAGTCGGGCGTGGTGCTCGTCTCTCACTTTTTCTGGCGTCCCGGAACGGAGATGCAGCAGAGCGTCAAAGGAATGCTATGTTCTTTGCTCCACCAACTTCTTTTGAAGGAGCCGCAGTTCACGGATCAGCTTCTCCGTGGGGCCAAGTTCGCTGCCGTACTTGGCAAGGACCAGGAAACGGACTGGTCGTCCGAAGAGCTATTGGCGGCTTTCCGTGAGGTGCTGAGCCACTACCCAAGGCCGGTTGCCATTTTCCTCGACGGCCTTGACGAGGTGCTTCCAAAGGACGGTGCGTTGCGGCTACTTGACGTTATCGAGGAGCTGAGGCAGTTGGATCCACAGACCCAAAGGTTGAAAATGTGTCTGGGCTCACGCCGTGAGCCTCTGTTTCTGAGAAGGTTGCGCTCCTGTCCCCAACTCCGGCTCGAACGGGTCAATTTTTCCGATTTGCAAAAGTACGGCATGGACAACATCAAGGTCCCACCCGACTATCACAACGCCATCGTCTGCCACGACTGGAAAACGAGCCACATCTCATGTTCTTTTCAGGGCAAGATACCGCCGAGCTGTGATGAGTTTCGGGATTGGCTTGTTCAAGAGCTCCTTGACAAAGCCGAAGGAGTTTTTCTTTGGCTGTGCCTTACTGTCAAAGCAATTGCCAAAGCCATTCACCAGGGCGAGGCGGTCGAGGATCTAGAGCACCGGCTCAGGAAATTGCCGACAGATCTCGAAGATCTATACGCAGATATGTGGGCTAGAACGGATGCCGAAAGCGCCCCTATCAGAAACCGCGCCGGCTCATACTTCCAGCTTGCCATGGCCGATAACCCACCCACAACTGCCATGTCCATCTTTGATCTCATGATCGCAACGACACCCGTAATTTCGGCCCGACTCTTGGCGTTCGAGACTGAAGGGGTTGCTCCGGCGGCCCCCTTGATAAGTGCTTGCGAAGCCACGAAACGCGACGTCGAAATCGCATGTGCTGGGCTTTTGGTGTGTTCGTCGCCTCTTGACACAGAAGCCAGCGAACTGGAGCGGATGATCCGGAACTCGATCCTTTTGCCCTGGCATGGCGAAGAGTACGATATGTTGATACCGTACATGCAGCCGGATGTATCTTTCCTGCACCGAACCGCGAGGGACTTCCTCACCGACACAGAGCCAGGGCAGCGCATCCTGGCCTGCGGTAGCTTCCCTGGGACTCTCTCATACTACAAGTGGGTCGAGTCCGTGCTGGCTAAAAAAATAATTATGCGAAACACCATCTTCGTTCCTGACGGAATCCTGCCAGAGTGGGAGCTTCTTACCACCTTGGACTTTATATTGTGGCGACGCGACGACAGCTACCAAACCTACGACTCGATGAACGTCTCATGGCTAGAGCTGCTGCGTCTTTGTGAGCAGCTCTTTAACGCCGGTTATATCCAGCCAAAAGCCATAGTTCCAGCCCATTGCTTTGAGCTGATACAGCAAGCGGGCAGGTCATGGCGCCTGGCTCGTCAGGCAACAGTAAGCCGTCAGCACGAGTTTCTCCTTCAGACGGCTCGGAGGCTTATGTGGTACCCGGAGAGCGATCGGATTTGGAGCGAAATCTTAAAAGCTGTTACGAGCCGGAATTTCGACAAGGACACAATATCTGAGCTCCTGATCTACGCCTGCTCACTCCCTCCCTGGCCTAGATATCGGTGTCGTGGTATTCGGCTGGTGATAGAGAAGCTTTTGGATTTGGGAGCATCTCCAGTCTGGAATGGGCCGTTGCCACCGACCGCCGATACGGCGGTCGAGTTTATGGCACACACCACAGCCTTCAGAGAGCTGACACTATCGATGTGGGCTAGGTCGTTACGCCAAGATGTCGGGGAAGATCCGCAAAAGCTGTTACAGCTAGTGCCTCTCCTCCTTTCCCACGGAAGCAGCCTTGAGGAGGAGGTGTATATTGCGGTTTATTTCCGCAGTAGTGACATCCGACTTGGGCGAATAGGAGCAACCCTAATCTTCGGCGACCGCCCGCCGGGCCCTGTTCTTTCGTGGATATCGGCCCCGATAATGTTGGTACTTGGCTGCCCGGCAGCGGCGCTGCTCGCTAGCGCCATCCAGCATTGGGGGCTGGGAGATGCCAGCGGGGTGAATGGGCTCAGCCAAGCGCCGGAGATGGCCAAGATTGGATTTGAACAGGGACGATTGATCGCAGTCACCGTCCTGAATAATGCGCTCGATCCAACAGGCATCTTCAAAACCCCGAACATATATCCGGTGGCGCCCGGAGCCAAGCTGGATGAAGATTTGGTGCGCTTGGTAGAAATCGTGGGACGAAATCTGAGAGATGGCGGGCCGGGGAAGAAGCCGGAAGTAGACATTCCCTTTGAAGTTGAGCAAGGAGTGATTCGCGCCGTAAAGCGGATGCGATCCGAGAATGTGCCGGCGGTGGACAGAATCAGGGAGTTCCGGGAAATGGTTGGCATTTGCACGCCGTTTGAAGAGTGGCTGGAGTATGACAAGTGGCCGCTGTGGGACGAGGAATGGGATGAAGATCATGTCAACATTCGGCCGAAAAAGGGTATGGATAAGTTATGGAGGATGGGGAAGGGCCGGGAGAGGAGGGCGACGACGAGGACGACGATGATACGAGGTGAACGGGGAGAGTGACGAAAGATTGTGTTGGATGAATACCGCAGCGGAAGGTCTGGCGTTTGGCACTCGTTTTTTAATGGATGTACCTAGATATACCGGCCAATATTCGCGCTCTTGAATACATAGGTATATTCGTGCGTTCGCTTACCGCTTTCTCCTCTCCGGGCGTTTATACCTTACGGCACTGCACCCAGCCCTGACGACTGTTTTGCTGCGTTTGCTCCGAGACGTCACAATGATCGCTGGCAGGTCTCCATGCAATGTCGGCGCCTTTCTGAGCAGCAATGCCGCCCACCTCTCGGGCCGATGTGCTTTGGCAGGAAAAGGCTATGAAACCCTGGGCGAGAGACCCGAAAGGCCATGCTGTGTCTATTTCGCAACTACGGACTTGATCTCACTGACGCCGCACTTGCGGCTACAGAGCAGAGCGAAAGCGAGAGCTGAGCCTGTGAAACCACTGGAAAGCCCAGGGCGCACGGCGGGCAGGGTAGTTGTTCTCTGAGACATGGAAGCTCGAGAAGGTTGCCGGCTGTGTTGGTACTAAGGTTCGTCGCAGACGGTGGCACCATCATCCAATACGACACAGCCCAGCCGGTGCCGTCCGGGGCTACCGTATCGTCCCTCCTTGGTGCCACTGTCGGAGATCAATTTTTTTTTTTTTTTTTTTTTGTGTCGTTTGCATTCTCTCGAGACCACCTATACTTGGCGTCGTAGCCCGGGACGGAATCATCGAGGATCAGCTCCTTCGTTCGCTTCTTTGAACCCTGACACTGCCGAATTTGTACCCCCTAGCGGCCGCTATGTTGCGTCTCTATTCCAAAATGGTGGGATTGTTGCAAAACTCTCTGGAGTACCAATGTATGTATTCGCTTGGGTAGATCCACAGGTGGTAAGTGATGCTCCGCAAGAGGCGCTCCCGAAATATTCACTTCCCAGTCCCGGCTTTCCTATAACCGGCCTGGCAGCGGCTGCTCCGAAAGTGATGAGGTAGGATTATTACATAGATACGTTAGCATTGAGGTCCTGCCTCGGCCTAATGTATAGTAGAGTTTGCAGGGTTCGCCCGACCGAGTCGCTATTTTTGGGTCCACTGCTACCGTAATTGGGTGTTCGACGATTTCATGTGAGGCGAAGATGGACGTTGTCCCTAGAAAGTCAAACGCGCATCGAGGGACAACCATGGATGTGCATTGGGATGGGACGGCACGGGAGCATCGGACCAGGCCGTCAACAGGAAGACGTGTGCCAGGGTGGTAAATAGGTTCCCACATGTATATAAGCCACCGCGGACGCCGCGCCTGGCAGAACAACTTGGCCTAACCATCAACCATCGACCATTTCCATTTGTTCCTTATTTCCTTCTGTTATTTCATTTTGTCTTCCAGTTTCCACGGCCAAACAAGAAACAAAATGCATTTCAAAGCCGCCCAGCTCGTAGCTCTCGTCGCCCTCGCCCTCCCGGCCATGGCCGCGCCGCTCGACTCGTCCTCGGACCTAACCCATGCGGGCGCAGAGGGCTTGGCGTTTCCGGTCCTCAAGCGCGAGCCTGCCCGCTCGCCAAAGCCAAAGCCGCACCCGCTCCCGGGATCGCCCGGGAGGACCAGACCCAAGCCAGGAACTAAACCACAAGAGATTCCCACCCGACCCAAGGGTACCAAGCCGGACAGGCCGTCCACGGCGGAAAAGCCGAAGCCGAAGCCTGACCCGAAGCCGCCGAGGGGCCGGGGTGGCCGGAGCAAGCGGTCGACCGATGAGACCATCTAGTCCCCTGATTCGATTCCGCAGTGGTTCATCACGGCCTGTGGATTCGATGGCATTGACGGTGTGTCTGGCTACCTGTACCTATCTATGCAACCAATGCTACAGTGTTTGCCATCTCTTCTAAACCCATCTGTGATGCGTGACTCTGAACTTGCGAAGAGGGTGATTCTTTTTTTTATGCGCCGAGAACCCAGCCGAGCCAGACCGATCCCTCTAAGAAACTATCCCCGTGAGCCTCACCAGGTCGTAGCTGGTTGGCCACCTGCTAGCGGCACTCAAGGTACATAACTGCTGTGTCCATCGGGCTGTGTTAAAGGGAGCCTACAAAGGACCATCTGCAAGCCCTGCTGGACTCGGCGTCATGTTGTCGTGCAGCCTGGACATCATCGTCTACGCTCAGATCTTGGAGCACCAGATGCTCAGCCTGGATTTGGAAGCCGCAAAGAGGAGATACTCGATTTCGTATTCTACTAGTTGCTACACGTCAAGGAGCCCCTCGCCAACCATCTCCTCCTGAGCTCTGCTCCCCTGCCATCATGGCAACTTGAAGCGCTCTTTCGCGCAAGCCCTCGTCATGAGCCGTCGGTGATACACATCTGCCATTCAGCCATCATCACTGGGAATACGGACCTTGGCGTGTTTGGCTTCTGCTACCCTTCCGTGGAGCTGCTTGTCTAGCAGAACGGCGTCTTTTCCGCAGACTCTGCGAACCGACTCTTCTGCTCCGTGTGTTTACGCCACCGAACGGTGCCAAGTCGGTGAAGATTTCCATTGCTAGTTAGGTACGAGATACTACTGGGTAGGCACACTGCATTACACTGGACGCACCATATAGAGGCCACATATTACTTCAGGGGATCACTCAGGGATGCCCAGCTGGCCTTATCGCTGGGGCAGACCATCACTCTCGTGTCACTCCTCGCCAATCTTCAGCATTGCCACTACCATGGATTTTGACGATGCATCTACCGCCAGCCTGGTTGCGACATGCAATTCTCCGCTAGGAAGACGCAGCTTTACTGTACCTACGGGAGAAATCAAGTCTGAACGTGGCTACAGGATAGGCTTGCGGATGCACACTCCCCAACCACTCAACTCGGAGCTGGCTTTCGCAAAGGATCAATCTGCTACGATCACAGCTATCAAAGGCACTTAGCATTGCTAAAGCAGGCCCTGGGCAGAAAGGGGCATCGCGATGTCATTTTCTTGGCCCAAACGGACGTAAATAACGGCTATTCTGAGCGGGGACTGTCCTCGGTGCTCGAGGCATCTAGGAAACCTCCCCTCTACAAGTAACCGCTCGCCGCCGGCGCTCCTTTGGAACACTTCGATATCAACGAGAAGATGGCCCCGCATCGTACTAACTGCTGGGAGGTGGTGACGATGCCGCGACAAAAGCTTGGTGTGCCGAGGGCACTGCTCGCTAGAGGGGCCAGCCACCTGCTGCACCGGACGGGTCGCTTCATCCTTCCGTTGTCAGCCCTGCACTAGTCGATCCTATGAGAGAACGAGGGGCGGGGGACGACATGCTCCTCTGCTGCTTTGCAGAGACCCACCCAAAGGGCCAGCCGGCCATCTGTTCGGCCCGGAACAGGCCCGGTTCGGCCCGGATGGGGTTAGGTAAGACCCTCAACTATCTTCTAAGCTGCTGCAATTCGCTAGCTTGCTGACGGCAAAAGGCGTAGATATCAACTGGCTTTCCAACGTCTTGTATATACCTAGGTAGGCACTAGGTGGGTAGGTTCCTAGGCAGTCATCCAGTGGCTCAGACCGACGCGGTGGGAAGCTTCCTGGGAGTGGTCGCTGATTTGGCCTCCAAACAGATGGCTCGATTCGGGCGATGCTGCTAATGCCGGATGCAAAGCAGCCGACACTGGCGAGCAGGGATGACGACATGTCCAGATTGATGAGATTAAGGACTGGCAAGGGGCGCTTGATATAGCCTCTCGCCGCCAACACGGGGAAACTAGACGCGGTGCGGCGTCTCCTGGGCCTCGGGCCGGACACCTGCCCATGGCGGAACTTGATGACCTAGCCCCTATGCGGGCCTGCAAAGGTAGAAACGTGGATCTTGTCAATATGCCACTGATGTACTATCCTCAACCGACACGCCGTGCGATGGCCTTAGATGGCTGTGGCCTATATCTAGGAAAATGATGATGGTAATTTGGAACTGGCAGAGCCCTGAACCGTGCACAGCCCTACCCGCAGCCATGGCGGCAGAAGATGGTGGAGACTAAACGCCCTCGTCGCCGCCTGTCACTGAGCTCACGTCCGGAGCGATAGCCACACCTCATCCTGCAGATTCACAACATCCTCCTCCACGGGTACTATGGCGAAGACTGCGACTGGGAGGGATCGCGTGCACAGAGGCACTGGCAGATGTGTGCAAGCATGGGCAGTGGCACAGGAGCAGCACCGTGATCGACTTTCTGCTTTTGAAACTCCCACCAGACCCTTTTTACGCTTTTGGTCACGCCTGGTTTTATGGCCCACTCCCCGGGGCGGCCGAAAGTTTAACGGGATCACCGTGTCCCAACCTGCAGGATAACGCTGCTGTTGATAGCCGCAGCCGCAGGCCACGCGGATATTGTAGTGTGCATTATAGAGGAAGGTCACAGAGTTGAAGTAAGGGATGAACTCCTGGGCCTCATAAGCTTTGACAGCAGCGCTTTAGGGGCTGTGCGGGCATCATCATTAGGTATTATCTTCCCATGTCGACGGAAGAAATTGCACCCAGGAGTTGCAGGGATCGATGGTGGTTACTATAGACTGTGGCGAGGTTCTCTCACTGGGAAGGGGTACCTATGATAGGTGCAAGGGGTAGGAGCAGACGACCGAAAGACACCTGTGCGATGAATGTGTGCCCACCGCGCCACAGCAGATGAGCGGACACAGACGGATTCTCCGGCCAGCCGAACATAAACGGCGGCGCGGCTGCTGCTGCTGGCGAACAGAACACTGTGTCTGAAGGCTATGGACGCCACGGCATCGTACATATATGTATGTCTACCTGGCAAGTCAGCCCCGTTCAAAAGCGCCACCGAGCAATTCTTCGAACACGCCAAGAGGTTGCCGTCGGCGTGAGGTTCCTTTCTTTGAGGGGCAACAGGCCCCTGACGAAGACCAGACTCTACCTAGTCGCTTTCCCCAACAAGGTTGTCAAGCTCGAGGCTGCGGTGGCTAGGTAGGTAAGTGCCACAAATAACCCCCATCGTCGATGTGGGCGGATTGCCATTTTTGGGCTTCGGCCATCTCCACGCCGCAAGACGCGCGCTGCAACTGCCTGGAGATGCGGGGAAGGCGGTCTCTTCTCGGAGGACATGATCTCCTTTGCACAGACGACACTCAAACCAACCGGCGTCCCATGCTCAAACTCACGATCGGTTGGCAGGCTCCTTAGCCTTGTCCGGCGGGCAGCAACTATGCGAGGGTTTGGATAGGAGGTTGTTATTCGACGATGCAGCGAGGCGACGGCTGGGATGGGATGGTGTCGATGGAAATCCAGACCACCCTGGATGATTTCTGGATATAAAAGATGCCAACCAAGCCGTCGTAGCCTCCATTTTCCTTCTCTCTTCACTCCATCACCGGATGTCATCCAGTTTTTTTTTTCCTTTTGTATCTTCATTTCCTTTTCGTTTTTCCTTTTCGTCCCTTTTCCCCATTTCTCTTCTTCTTTCGAGGAAACAAACAAACAAACAAATCGCCACAATGCATTTAACCAAGGCCTTGGTCGCCTACATGGCTATGGCCGTGCCCCTGGCCGCCGCCGCTCCTGCCATCGAACGTCCTGCCAACGACATCGAGCGCCGCCTCGTGGGCGACAGCGGCAACGCCCCCTCCCTCTACGCCCGGGACACTCTCGAGGCTCGTGGCCGTACGTTGAACGGTGTCACAGAGGTCATCGGCGATCTGCACGATATCGGCCGCAACGCGAAGACCAAAGTCCGCCATGGGATCGGGGCGGTTGGCCAAAAGGTCGCTGATAAGATGTACGGCGATACTGCCACCAAGGAGTACGCCGAGGTTGCGGCGCGCAACATCGACGAGTCTTCTTCCTGACGGAGCAGCCATTTCTTTTGGCTTTTGTTTTGTTTGTCCTGTTTTTCCTATCCTCGTTGTAGGGTTTAGGTGTTGGGCTGGCGTACCCGATGCGGAGGACTCTGTTCTCGAGGCTTTTGCACGCAAGCATATCCTACTCTAACATGCGACCCCAATAATCAACGAATTTTCCCCTCCCACAAATCAATGCCCGTGTTATTGGCCGACATGTTTTGACATTCCGAATGTCTTTGCGTGGCGTAGCGTTGCACATGAAACTAACGTCTGCTTCAAGATTTCGGACGACACAGCCTCGCGGGGCTCGTATGCTTCCAGATTCATTTGGTATGTTTTGTTCGGCCGGGCGGTGGACAATCGAGGAAGTCTGTAGGCCAAACCTAATCAGAGTTGCTACCACGGCTTGGGGGGTGCCTGCAAAAAGAGGCAAAGCATGTATCGCGAAGATGTCGACCGTGCACCTGACAGTATGCTATTTTTCAGCGAGAGCACGTGACCTCCGTAGTCATGCTGGTGCTCGCATAATCCCGCCCTTAGCCGCGGATCTCCCGCTAAAGCTCGGTCTTCTTCTCGAGCATCGCCATCCGAACCGAAGGCAACGCCATGGGTTTCCTCGCCGTGGTGTCGGCCATCTTTGGCTGGATCTACTTTCTGTGCTGGTCGCTTTCCTTTTACCCGCAGCCGCTGCTCAACTACCGCCGCAAGTCGACCTCGGGGACCACAGTAGACTTTCCCCTGATAAACACGCTGGGTATGTGCGTAGATGCCGCTGGTGGGGACGGGTGGTGGCTAATCAATGACATCAAAACGCCCCCCTCCAAACAAAAATAAAACAGGCTTCGCAACCTATTTCGCCTTCAACACCGCCATGTTCTACTCGCCCGTCATCCGCAGCCAGTACGCGGCCCGCAACCACGGCCTGACCCCGACGGTGCAGTTCAATGATGTCACCTTTGCCGCCCACGCCCTCGTCCTCTCGAGCGTCACCGCGAGCCAGTACGTTCCGGGCCTGTGGCGCGGCTTCGAGCGCTCCCCGGGCAGCACGCGGCCGAGCCGCTTCATGCTGGGCATAGCCATGGGCAGCGTCGCGGGCGTGCTGGCCGTCGCGTTCGTGGTCGCGGCCCGCGCGGCGGACGCGTCGCTGCCGCCCGTCGACCCCCGCCGCGACTGGTGCTGGCTCGACGTCTTCTACGCCGTCAGCTACGTCAAGCTCGTCATCACGCTCGTCAAGTACACGCCGCAGATCGTGGCCAACTGGAGGAACCGCAGCACGCAGGGCTGGAGCATCTGGCAGATCCTGCTCGACTTCTCGGGCGGCGTGCTCAGCATCGCCCAGCAAGGGGCCGACAGTTACTTGCAGGGCGACTGGTCGGGAATCACGGGGAACCCGGTCAAGTTCGCGCTCGGCAACGTGTCCATGCTGTACGACCTCGTCTTCTTCACGCAGCACTACGTCCTCTACCCGCCGCACGGCAAGGAGCAGCGTGTCGGCGAGGGCGAGGGGTTGCTGGAGCGCGGCGAGGCCGATAGGCGGTTGGACTAAGTAGGGGGCTGGGCAAATAAAGACAAATAGACTCCATTTATGAAAATTGGATACCATCCATCCGTGATGTATACAACAAAAAAAAAACCGTACTATTGGCCATGTGCTCCTGGGCAAGTCTAGCCGGCACTATGTTTCAGGCAACATGTAATCATGCAGTATCCCCAACGAAGCCCACTCAACGCCGTTTAGCCTTGGCGTCGCGCGGAAAGCCGAGACGCAGCAGGAACGACACCCTCGTCAGGGCCAGCCCCGCGAGCGACAAGAGGTTGGTCCAGTCCTCGAACCTCCAAGCGGCCGGGCTCAGGAGCACATCAAGGCCGAGCGCCCGGGCGGTCGCCCACACGTGAAGCAGGTCGCACATCAGAATCCCCAGCTCCAGAGCATCCCAGACCCGGACGTCGTCGCCGGCCACGCGCAGCACGACGGCACCGTTGAAGGCCAGCATAGAGTAGGTGGCGGCGATCTGGTCTAGCAGGACCTGGAGGCCGGCGTGGTAGGCGACGTGCGGCGTCATGGTGTAGAGGTACCTCGGCGGATCGACCACGGCTAGCAGGGCGCCCGCGACCGCCAGCGCCGGGTCGACCCAGCGCAGCACGACTCGGTAGAAGGTCGGGATGTCGCGTGCGGACTGCATCGCAGGTGGGCTGGCGGGGGGAGATATTTTGATTTTATGTACTTTTTAAGAGGTTTCTTGCTCAATGACCTAGGTTGTGTCTTTATCGAGGGGCTTCCATGGGGCCGTGACGATAAAGCCGAGGCTGGGCAGTCCTGATTACGGCAGCTAAGGCACACACATACGTGCACGAATCGTCGGGTGCTTCGAAACCCCGCCGAAGCTCCATAATCCCACCTAGTGACCGGCCGCCGGCTCTCCCGGCTTAGGGCGCGATGCCCAATGAGCCTCTTTACTCTCCACTGTCGCATTCCAGCTCCAAGGGATCTGGGTTGGGACGGCTCACGTACACTTGCTAGGCACTACCTAGTTTGCCAGGCATCCCCTGCCTGCCAACACAGCTGACAGGATGGTGTCGTCCGGGGTAGTGATTTCGCCAACCATGCTGGGGTTGTCTGGCAGAGGCGTGTCTCGGCGATGTACGAACTTGACTGTGATCCTCTCCACCCAAGAATACCTCGTCCGCATTATGGCAAGATAGCCTCATCCTAGGGGATCGATACAACCTTGAGGCTTTTTGCGATAGCTTCCAACCCCAATTTGGCCAGCCAAACATGTCGGATGCCGAGCCTGCAGACATGCCACTGCCAGCCAGGCATCCTCCGCCCACAGAGGCGCATCATTTCTTGGACGCTCGCTTGCTAGGAATACCCCAGAGAAAAACGACACCAGACAAGGATGAAAGAAGGTTAAAATCAAGAGTCGGGCACAGTTGCTTCCTGAGCCGTCCGCCCGGCCCTTTACACGAACAAAATCATGGCTGGTCACGACGGCAGATGTGGAGATGGTATTTCAAGCTTAGCTCCGCATTTATATTGCTGGTTTGATCACCTTCCTAGGCATCTCCCCGGCTTGTTTCCGCTACATCATGCAGGAGGGTAAAGCAACCCTCGCGAGACGACGGCAAAATACTGTCTGTCGACCAAATGCTTGTCACTGCTTGTCCGCGCGTGGGGGATCCATGCCGCCGTCTCCTCTACACACGAACGGAAACGTCCAGAGAGCGGAGGGAAAAGGCCGCGGCTGCAGCCGTGACTCAACTGGCCTTGTTCGCCCTATCAGGTAGCGGGATGGGTTTGCGCAGATCCAGTTGGTATACCGGCTTCGTGCTTGAAATGACGACACCCACAGCCTGCTCGCCTAATCCAGCGGCTCCTCCGGAGGCATATCCCGCCGCAAGGGCTCCCGCACTTCCCTGCCAAGATAGGCACGCCACACCACCACGCGAGCCGGGGCGGTTGGCTGCCAAGTCGGCGTGTCCGATCACGCGGAACCTGTGCCGCCTGTGCATATTTCCAAACAACATTTGCCTATCAGTTGTGAGCTGTCGCTGGCAGATATACGGATAATGGTGACTCCCAGCTCCCAGATCCCCTGGTTTGATCGGCAGGCATCAGCCTCCTCTCGAGGGCTCCTCCAGCTCAGACAATCATCGCCCCAGCGGACCTAAGTCTTCACAGACAATCAGCAAATGTCATGAGATCCGCACCTTGCACTCGTCCTCTCTAGCCTCATTGGCCTGGGTGATGCGGCTCCCAATGTGCGCCTTTCGTCGCGCGGCAAGGATAGACCGTCCCCGAGAACCAGGGATACGTGCCCGGCCCCGTCAACATCCCCGCGAAGGCACCCAAACGAGTTCCTTCGCGGCGCTGACTGCTGCCGAGATGACTTCGGTCGTCGGCTTCCTGTCAGAGAACAAAGCGCTCAAACTGACCAACGCCACCAGCCTGACTCTAACCATCAACGGCAACTACACCTTCGTAGGCGATCATCAATATGCTAGCGATCTAGCCCGCCAATTTTTTGCACTCCTCAAAAAAAAAAAAAAAAGTTAGAGCTAGCCCCGAAGTATCACATTCAACAGCACCTCGAGGCCCTTAAGCCCAACAAGACGGATGTCCTGTCATATTTGGACGGCAATGGTCTAGCGCACTGAGGTCGTCGTCGGGAACGTCACGCAGCCGTGGTGCCCCGAGCGCGGCGCCTTCGAGATGATGAAGCACAGGGTCAGCGAGCTTGCAGACCGAGGACCAGGGGTTGCTGCAGTCGCCCGCCAACGGCCAGGTCATGTACGCCGCATCAACAAGGAGCGCAGGAACAAGTGAGCCGTACCGCGCGGCTGCCGCATCTTTCCCGAGCCCTCAAACGTGCTGCTGCCATCCAAGAACTCGCCCTCTTTCTTTAAGAACCCCAGAGTTTGCCAAGCAGCCCTTTGCCGTGTCGCAGCGGCACGACAAGGAGCCCGCCTCGTCGTCGCTGAACGAGAACGGGCCCGGGGCGCCCGCCGTCGGGTTCTACAAGTTCTTCGACGGTGAGAGCCTCGTGCAGGAGGACCTGGTGGTTCTGGGTCAACCTGGGCATGCAGAATTATACCCGCTCGGAAGATATTCCGAATACGATGATGTGCGAGGCGCACTCGAGCATCATGTTGGTGCCCTAGAACTGGGGTGACACGGAGCTCACGACGGACCTGAGCAACGCCGTCATCTGCGACTCGAACGGCGCCGTTGTTGAGGGGCGTCCAGTCGTTTACCAACGGCGTCGACGTGCCTAACTGCCTCGACGCTGGCCCCGAGGACTCGCTAGCTGGCATCTTTGCCGCCCGCGCCCAGGGCAAGCCTAGCCTGCCGCGTAACGGGCCTGCCAAGCTGCCTCATTCGTGGAGAGGGTTTCATGCAAGTCAAAGGGTGGTACAGGATCTATGGCGTGGCTGGGAAAGGGCCTGGGATGTAATGACGGGTGAACGGTCTCACAACTGCATGTTGACGAATGTCACATTAGTGCCCCGGATGGATCGGACAAAGTTGGGCGTTTTGTGATTGTTTCTTACGAAGAGTCGCGAGGTTTCTAATTTGAATAGGACCGCCTCTGGGCGAATTACTACTGTTGCTATTCCTTTAATTTCTTGGCTCTGATGCCACGTGGAGAAAACTGTTGGAAAGTATGAGGTTCTAGGGCCAGCGAGGCTCAAAGCGCCTGCCTTTGTCCAGAGTGTAGTGGTAGTTAGTGATAAATCTGCTACTGTGTAAGTCCCAACAACAATTGGACGAAAAATGAGATCCCAAAATAGGATTTGTGCTTCCAATAGGGAGCAGTTTGAATAAAGCCAAATGGGCCAGGGCCAATAGAAGCGGGGTTGTTGCCTCAGGCTCACACGCCAAGTCAACCCACTCTAGGCACTAATGCGCCTTGGGGGCTCCACATGGCAGCTGTGTCACGTACTGTCGGTCGCGGAACTTTTGACGCGCTGCGACAATAAATAATCACGCCCGGCGAAATCGAAATTAGGGCGTCCTGGCAGACGAAAGGGTCGCATCCACGGCCCAGCGCCCAACGACCGCCACACATCTCGCCCAGCTCAATGCTCTCTGCCAGACAGCCGCTCATGGAGGCTTCCGACAACCACGCGACCGTGTCGCCCGCCCCTGAAGACGGCTCGCGACGAAGCCGATCCGGGCGCGTCGTGCGGGCCCCATCAAAGTTCACCCCCGATGCTGCGCCCGCCGCCGCGGGCAAGCGCAAGCGCCCCGAAGACCACGACGATGACGACGATGACGACCCAGACGATGACGACAACCAAGGCCACGGCAACGGCGAGAACCTGGAGAACGAGCCGCCCGCCTCCGACAGCGATCTAAGCGACCCCGACGACGACGACCCCGACGACCAGGACCATGCTGCCGCCGGCGCGGCGCGGCCGAAGAAGAGGCGGCCGGCATCTTCAAACAAGGTGAAGAAGCCGGCCGCTAAGAAACCAAAGATCAATGGCTCCACCTCCACCTACGCCGCCGACCTGCCCAGTAGACCCAAAAAGGCGGCGCGTGTCGCAATCGTCGACAGTGAAGGAGAGGGCCTTTATGGTGAGTGCCGAAAACCAACCCCCTGATGCGCGTCGCGCAACCTGACGAATAAAACCTGCTGGGAGCGAGACTTGACGCTGACATTGCTCGAATGGTTTGGCTGCACAGCCGATGTGTTCGGGTCTGGCGCGCGCGCCGACGATGTTGCCGGCCGCTGGTACACCAGCTACAACGAAGACAAGGCCGCGGCCGTCAGGGACCTTGTCAACTGCGTCCTGCAGGCGGCCGGCTGCCAGCACCAGATCAGCGAGGACGACGTGAACGACCCCGACAATTGCGAGAACCGGCTCGCCGAACTGCAGAGTCTCTATGAGGATGTAAGCTTGGCTCGCCGGCTTCGTGTCGGCTCACCCTTGCACAACCCCCCAACCCCCAACCCCCAACCC
>PYSR01000146.1:0-90941 GCA_003049425.1 Magnaporthiopsis incrustans | reverse complement strand
TTTTATTTGCATTTATTTGTTGTACTTTAAAATGCGTGGCTTCGCCGGCGCACTGTGGAGTAGGAACAGACTTTTGTCACCATACTGTACCTCCTTTTCAGCCCGCCCCGACTCTGGTGAGGTGGTAGGTGTGCCGGTTGTGCGACACTAAAAGACGAAAAAGATGAGGAGCACAGAGCCATGGTGGCCATGAGATATCGACGGGAGACGCCATGGCAGGATCTGATCCCGCGCTTTCCGCCTCGGTACAGTTTTCACCCCCGGCGTCTCCGAACATCCCGAGTGTCCCTGAAAAAGGTTCACATCCCCAAATCCTGCCCGCCTGCACGCACGGTCCCTTCATCGCCGCCGGTCTCCTCGGCTGTGCGACGGTGCCCGCGGCCCGTTGGCCCCTGGGAGACGGGCAGGTCGCTCGCCCTCTCCACGGGCTTGTCTGCCACTCACTCTCATAGCCCATCGGTTCGACATGACACAAGATATTGCTCGAATATGTGATTGAAACTCCTGCCTCACGGCAAAGTAGGCACCTACCAGGCAGTCGCGTATTTAAATACAACACTGTCCAATGCGTCCGAGTTTCGCGGGCAGCTCCGTCTTATGTACTTCCTCACGCGTATGTAAACAGAAAATATTTGTACCCAGGTATATCCTGCCGAGAAAAATCCATCATGATAAATCAAAAGACCGAGTGAACCAACCAACTCCTAAAATGCTCCACGGTATGGGCATCAATATGCATGCGCCCGACCCGCTCAGAAAGAACCTCCCCTTTTTTTGTTTGTTTATCAAACACCCAAACCCAATGCTGAAACCAGATACTCGACGCCGCGGTCCGGAAAATGCAAGGCAAGCACGTGACATGATCAATGACTTCATCGTTGGTATCGCGGCAGAGGCTCGACGGGCGCCGTCACTGCGCGCGCCAGATGTGAGGTGTGATGGTCCCTACTGTGGCTCGGAAACCCGCCCTCGTTGTACGTGTATGACGACCCATAGCCAAACTCGTCGTCTTCGGCGAGCACTGGAGCAGACGGCTCGACCTCCAGCTCGAGCACCGGAGCTGCGGCGCTGACGGTCGGAGCCGATGGCCCCGCGTCGTAGTCTTCTGGAAATTCGGGCGGTGCGCTTGCTTCAGCAAGCAGTCGCTGGCGTTCACGTTCCAACTTGTCTTCGCCCGAACCAGATGTAGCACCCGGTTCCAAGTCTTCCAGTGTCGGTGCGGATGGCCCTAGAGGTACTGCGACGTCTTGCCAGTGACCTTGATGCTCGGCATTGTATAGATCGTCCTCTGCGGGCACAGCAGCAGCAGCAGCAGCAGCCGCCGCCGCCGAGGAGGAGGAGGACTCCGCAGCAGATGGCTGGCTCGGCAGAAGTCTCTGTTCTGCGCGTCGTATTCGTTCCTTTTCCGAAAGTCCCGCCTCTGCTGGCAAGTCCGGCGGTGGTATGTAGACTGGGGCTGGATGCGGTGGCAAGTTCCGGGCCATGTAGTGGGGGCTAGGCGCGTATTCGTCGACGATTGGCAGTACCGAGCCATCGCCCCGGTGGTTGGAGTAGCTCTCTTCCGCTGCTTCGTCCTCCGGAGCCCTCCGCTTTTCGTCTGGCCCGTAAACCACTGCCACCATCGGCTGCGCCGGCAGGGGCGGGGGCTCGTAGGCTTGTTCGCGCGCCAGCTTGGGTCGAAGCGCGGCTCGGGTTCTTTGTCGACTGGAATCCAACGTGCCGACAGGAACTTCAAAAACCACTGATATAACGCCCTTGTGCCTCCGAAGCTGATCTGTGTCGATGATGCTGGCACCCCACTGCCCCATGGGCATGCTCGAGCCGTGCTCGTAC
The DNA here is from genome assembly GCA_003049425.1 of Magnaporthiopsis incrustans. Lineage (NCBI taxonomy): Eukaryota > Fungi > Ascomycota > Sordariomycetes > Magnaporthales > Magnaporthaceae > Magnaporthiopsis > Magnaporthiopsis incrustans. The sequence continues at coordinate 89,108 of PYSR01000146.1, read as the reverse complement.
GGATTCCTTATGGCAGCAACCGGGGTAGGCGCCCCAGACGGGCCGCCCTGTCCAGACTGGATTTGGCTGGCGAGCTTGCCGCCCAGGTCGACTATAACTTCCAAATGATATTTGAAGCTTATGAGCTCCCCCGGAACGCCCTTGATGGTTGGAAACACGTCCTCGGGCACCCGAACCGAGATGGTGACGCTCGCCTCGAGTGAGACCGGATCGATTATCAGGGGGCCAAACGCTTGCGACAGGTCCTTGCGAAAAACACTGCACGAGCCGGCCGACGACAGCGACAGCCCACTCAGCCCCGTCTTGGACCGCGGGAAGTACTCCTCCTTCTCCAGCCGGCGGATCTCCTCCTTGGACAGGTCTGTAAAGAGAGAGATTGGCGGTGCCGAGTCGATCCTCCCTTGCCTGTAGAGCGTCGCAATGACTCCGTGGACGCTTTTTATCCTCTTGATGTGATGGACGCACACCTTGACGGGGATGAAGTCGCCCGGCAAGAAACCGCCCTTGAGCATCTCGATGCTCGCAGTAATGGTCTTCTCGTCCGGCGTAGGTGTCCTGGCTCCGACCTGGGAGCCGGCCGATGAGGAGCTCGTCGCGGGGTAGCCGATTCTGTATCCAGCACCCGTGCTGCCAGTCATCGTGGTGTCGACGCTCACTTCGCTCGTCATGTCCGGGATGTCGACGCGGGTTGGACTTCGAGGAACAGAGCGCGATTCCTGCCCCGTAGCCTCGCGGGCATAGATCGCCGATCCGTCTGCGACGCTCTCCGGCTCCCTCGACGATTCCAGGTCGGATTGCGCAACATCGTTCGTATCCGAGGCGGCGGTAGACCCCCTGTCGTGACCAAGTGGCCTTTCGGGCCGTCTCCTCCTTGGCCTTTTGGATATTGGTTCGAGGGAGATGGTGCGGGGTCGCGGGATCGTGAGAGTACCAATGTCGATCTGCTCGACAAGGCAGACTTTGCGGTCGCACGTGATGGTAGGAGAGATGGTATTGGGCCGTGTTAATGTGGCGGTGATCACATACGATATCGTGCCCCGTTCGAACTATACACCGACGTGTCAATTTCATGCTGACGCGGGCTGCCCGCCTCTTGAACAGCGAGGGCGGGTGCGTGACAAGGCCCGGTCCAAAGAGGGAGAAAGGGAGCGAGCGTACATCTATGCTGCTTGGAAGACCCTTGGAAGGGAACACGAGATCAAAGTTGAATTCGTATCGCCCCGCCTCCAGCTTCCCGTCGGCGCTGAGAACCTGCTCGTCCTGGAAAAGAGACGCGTGGCCATTTCCAAAATAACGTATTCGACCAGTTATTCCCGACTCAACAAGGGCGGGGTTGGCGGGCGGGTCGTGAGCGGCGTTGGGACTTTTGAAAACCTTTACGAAGCCGTGGAGAGTGACGGTGAGGTGTGTGATGCGGATCGGCTTGAGGACTGTCAGGAAGACGGCGCCAGTGACGTGGTCTCCTGCGGCGTACTTCCGGTGCGGCTCGGTGGGGCGAATGTAGAAGTCGTTCAGGTGTCTTGTTCGTGATCGAGAGAGCAGGGATATGCGGGAGAAGAAGGAGCGGCCAGAGGGCGTGTCTTCGAGCGAAGGCGGGCGGTGGCGGGAAGCCGAGTTGGCGCCCATCTATGCTGCACTGGGCCCGGACGACGCCCCTGGGATGCTGCGAGGTGTTCCCGGCGAGGGGGCCGGTAGGTATGGGCTTCGCTTGGCTGCGGGCCACAGTGATGGACAGAGGCGGCTTGGGGGACGAGGCGACCCGGACGGGGCGGTGTCGGCGTCGGAGACGTGTGTAATGACATGCGGTCGACCCGCCGATCGACGAAATGTTGGGATCCGCGCGGGGAGCAAGCTGTGGCCGGGGAGGCGGCAGGAGGGCAGAGTTGCGTGCGTCGAGCAACCGAGCAACACTAAACATACAAGCCTCTAGGGTCGCGCGCCGGACGAGAGCGTATTATGGGATGCGTGGCGGCGGCGGAGGAGGCGGGACGCAGCGACGGCTAAATTCGTGTCGGTGGCGAATAGGATCAAGAGGGAAACCCAAAAAAAAACGAGATGGACCAAAGACTAGAGGAATCAACAAGGGAGAAACAGCGGCAAGAACGCTGGGCGCGTCATGGGTCGAGTCAGGCCACGCAGGCCAAGACGCACCGGCGGACTGAACCGCGAGGGCAGGCTCTCGAGGGAGCACCGCCGTTGTCGAGAGAGGTCGTCTGTCTGTGCGAGCGGCCAGGGCAGCGTCAGATGCTGACTGTCCGGCGAACGAGCGGCGCGAGATGCGGCGTGTTACTCGATCGCAAAGGGGCGGTAGAAAAGGGTATGCGGCAGTGGTGGCGGGACGATGGCGACGGCGGCGGCGGACGGATGATAGTGCGTGGTCGGCTGCAGACTGGCGGCAGTCGTCGTCTCGGCGCGGCGGAAAGCGTAGGGCTGGCGAAGGCAGAAGAAGAAGGTTGGTCGGAAATCTTGTCCCGATCGCTATCTCAATCGCAGTGGAACGGTATACCCAGGCAGGTAAGTTAGAGCAGCAAACAAGGGCGAGCTAGGCGTGACGAATGGCTCGTGGCAGCGCCGATGCACGCCAAGCCAAAACAGGAGGGCGACGAAGCTTGGCTTGCCAAGAGGTCTTGTTTTCGGGAACGGGGACAGAGGAGTTGGAAATTGTGGTGGAGGACTCGAGGAGGGGAGAGAGACTGGGCTGGGCGAAAGGGGGGCGGGGCCATTGGGGCAGATAAAACGCGGGCACGGTGGTTCGTAACAGCAGCAGGCACAGCGGCTGCAGGGCCATCCATACCACAGGGCCCTCCCTCAACCATACCGTGTGTGGTAGTGTCGGCTCAGCGGCCAGCAAAACCCGCGGCCTTGTCTGATGAGATGCTCACGGGGCAGCCAGCATCGCCACGATCGCAGATGCAAGAGCACGGATCCTGGGTGAGGTGGGTTCCATCCATTCTACCGAGTGTGGTGAGAGTGAGCGAGAAAGAAGCAGGTTGCACTTCCCGCCCACCTCGTCTGCCTGCCCGGTTTTGCACTGTGCACCAGCCCCTGGAACGCGTAATCCCCTGATCCTTTTTTTTTTTCTTTTCTTCTTCTGCCTCCACCACGCACCAAGAGCCCAAATAGCGGACGCACCACGCTGTGCAAAACATGAAAAATGTGATCCAGCACCCCAGCAGCAACCCCAGCAGGGATCGACGCAGGCCGTAACCTCCCGCGTCTCCAAAGCCACCTGCAATGGCCGACGGATAATTACGAGGGTCTCGTTTCCTCCCGGAGGCTGCCCACCTTGCCGACAGCCGATCTTTGAGCGGCTGGGGCGCATTTGCTGCGGTCGTCGAGTCGTTTGCTTTGGCTTCCATCCTCCACAGACCCGCCGCCAAAGATAGGTCGGCCGATACCATTCGCGAGTTTTAGGTGTACTGGGAGCGGGTCGGGTCGACGGTTTGCCCCCTGAACCTCGTCCTGGTGGACTCGCGCGCACGGTGGGAGGTCGGCCAACCCACCAACGGCTACTAAATTCAACCTAGGCGGCTGACAAAATATTGATAATGTAGCTGCCGTTGTATTTCGAGTCTGTCGTTTCATTGCCTCATTCTCGCTTGCCCGTATGCGCGCGCGAGTTCGGCGTTCTTTCGGCGGTTCGGGCAGGCTGCTCATCGTACATACAGTCCTCGCCCTTCGGGATTGGGACTGTGCTCTGGGTGCGTCCCATTTTTCCATTTCACGGAGCGCTAACATTTTACCCGCTTCGTTGGTTTCCATGCAGCGCGTGTCGGTCCGTGGGGAGTCAGTCTGTTCACATCAGTCCAGTCAGCTGGAGCTGACGGCTGTCTGGACCTGACTCGAGACGTCTCGCCATTCTCCAGCCAAAAAAGAAAATTTTGCGGGCTCGATTCGAAGTCCGGAGTCCGAAAAATGCTTTGCCCATGCGCAATGCCCTCGATCAAAAACCCATGCTCAAAGGATGCGGTTGGCCCACGGTACGTGCGCGTCTGGCTAACCGCTACATCGGACGGGTTGAAACAAACCCCGATCGGCGTTTGCGACAGTCTGCTTGCCAGTGCTGGGGCCGAGCGGCAGAGGCACTCGGCTTACCATGTGAGAGCATTGATATAACAGAATTCCTGCTGTATGTAAGACTTACTTCCCCAGCAGTAGGTGGTATTGTAGAGCCTCCTCAGTGAGTGCCGAGTTCCGAATGCCAAGTGCTAAAGTCGCTCCCTGTGCAAGCACTTACGACCCGACGTCATATATGGAGAGAAAACGTTTGCATTCAGCGGAGCCGCCTTGGAATCGAGATCAACCCACATTCAAGCTTTGCAGACGTGCCAACGCGNTTTTTTTTTTTTTTTTTTTTTTTTTTTTTTTTTTTCGGTGGGCTGGCACCTCGGTAAAGCACAGGGACACAACCGCTTGAGCATCCCACGCGCGGGACATACTTTTTCCTTCCTCTGCCTCATGCAGGTGCGGTCATTCCCACGCCAGACCCTGGCGAGGAGGGACGGCTAGCTCCCGACTGGACGTCAGCAACCGCCCGACTGCTAAGCTTCTGGCGCCACCCTGCGCGGCCCACGCCAACGAATGCCAACGTTTCACAGAAGGATCATCATCACCGCTCATCTTTGCGTGCGACGGGGGACCCAATCAACCGACGAGGATTCCATTATTTCACTGCGGGTGCGACGCACGTATGACCTGAGAAAAAAAACAAAAGTGCATGTAAACGTGCAGCTGCATGTCAGAAAAATGCCTACTGTAGGCACACGTCAAGTGGCGTTCTCCCGATCTAGGCAGGTGCACGGGAATATATGCATGCCCACAAGAGCCTTAGCCCCATTGGGATGCTCCAGCGTCCCTTAATCAGGTTTCTCGAACAGCCCCGACTGCAGGCTTCGCGGGGATGGTGAGAGGGGACACGACGGCGGACCATGAAAGTGGCACGTTAACCAAGCAAAAACATAGATCAATGGCGCACTGTGGATTTCGTATGCAAGGCCCGCGATTTTTCTTCCTTTTTTTTTCTTTTTGGTCAACATGAGTGGGTAGAGAGGGCCAAAGATAGACACATAGCTCAAGAGCTGGATCTCCTGTCCGTGAGCGTCTCAATTCTCGTCAAGGTTCAGGGCTTCACAATGATGCCGGGTCTGGCCTGTGTGAAGCGTTGAACCAAGGAGCATCTCCACGTGCAACAAGCAACATGATGGTGATGATGACACATGCCAGAGAAAAACGGTGAAACATGGCATGGATCCCGCGAGCGATCGCCAGTCTCACCAGGAGGAGCCACCCAGGTATGACCATGATCTCTCACTTGTTCGGCTATCACCATAGAGCCACTATCCAAATAGTAAAACTCCCGTTTATATGCCCCGGCCCAATGCTTGTGATGCTATGCAAGCCCCAGAACCAACAATAATACAAAAACAGAGAACAGGTACACCGATGAGCTTGGATAGTAGGCCCGCTCCGCGGAACCCAAGACCACACATACCCAGCCTCCGAATGGTGCCTTAGACAATGCGCCGCACTATACAAGTCAACAAGCCCAGACACTCCCATACCCGATTACAAGAGCAGCTCTCGTGCTCTTCCCTAATCCAAAGCCTCGCCGCTGAGAATGATACGCAAGATGTCGGAGCCGAGCCCCTCGATGCCTTGCTCCACCTCCTTCTCTCCCACACAGCTGGCCACCTGCCTCTCGTCCCCGCTGCCAAAAGTGGCCTTCCTGCCCTTTTTGCTGGGTGTCTGCAGGACCGCAAACGACCCCGTTTTTCCGTCGACCGCCGTGACTAGAGAAAGAGTCTCTAGGCTCCCGACCACCTCGCGGAACTCGGCGCTCGACAGGGCGTGCAGTAGCGAGTCGCGCTTGCAGAGGATCGAGTATGTGTCGTAAAGGGTCCTGATAGTCGGTGCCGTCACCCGAGCCTTGGAAGGCGTGATCGGGGTTGCGGATGACACCGCGGCCTTGTTCCTCTTCTCGATGGCCATGAGGGAGCACAGCGCGGCCTTCTGCTGGAGGTTTAGGCTCTTGATGCGCTGGTTCGCCCCGTTACCAAACACCGCTGCCGTGATCTTGTTGAGATGGCCGATGCTCACGCGCGGGGCAGTCTCCACCGTGAGCGCCCGCAGCGAGGCGGCGAATTCGCCGGGAACGGTCATCCTCGAGGCCGTTTTGGACGGAGACGCCGCGTTGTTGGGGCTATCTCCGAGCGGCTTCTTTGACGGCGTCATCTGCAGGATCTTCTCCCTCGCTTCGTCCTCGAGTTTGCGTTTGGTCTCGGCCTCGACGAGATCAAGCGCCCGGCGCAGAATCTCGTATGCCTTGCGCAAATCCCCAGTCTGGCTCGACACCTTGCGCGAGCACAGCTCGATGGCCGCCGGATGGAAGAAGGGCACCATGTCAGGGGTCGCGCTGTTGCTCGGGACCAGGCTTTTCAGCCTCTTGGTGATGATGGTCTTTATCTGGGGAGCCGTGTAGGGGAGAAACGGGAGGAGCTCGGGTTTCAGGTTCCTCGACTTGAGTCTCGGGAGGAAACGGTCCGTCAGGTCGAGAGCGTTTGCAATGCCGACTAACACGAGGCGGGAGGATTTCTGCAAAGACCACTCGAAGACCCTGTACAGGCTCTCCAGGTCCAGCGTGAGGATGTGGTCGATCTCATCCAGAACCACCAGGTATGTTTCCGGGTTCTTCTTCTTTTTCGGGATGAAGAGATCCTGCAATGCAGCAGCCGGATCGCTCTCGAAGGCGCCCGAGGCTGACCCGAGGAGATCTAGGAGAGTGACGTAGAGGTCGGTAGACGACTTGATGCTCATGCAGTTGATGTAGGCCTTCCGGACCGACGTGGTCGAGGCCAGCTCGTCCGTAACAGAGTTCACCATTGCGCTCTTGCCGGTGCCTGGAGGCCCGCTGACGTAGAGACAACCGCCAGGGGCCGCACTGGTGCAGCGTGCGAGGAAGCCCTCGAGCCGTTCCCGTTCATCGTCCCGTCCGATCAGCTGGCCAGGATCATTGCTTCGCGAGAAGAGCTGTCTTGCCAGGTGGTAGATCGTCTGGGAGGCAGCGGGCGTTGCGGGCGTCTTTGGGGTCAGCCTCCTGGACAGCTTGCCGACTGACATGACCCGATGCCGGGGGGTGGTTGGCGTCGTAGAAAGCGCATCGCGGAATCGGGGTGTTTGTGGCGTTAGGGGCACGGCGTCTGTACGATCAATATCAAGCTGTGGGTGAGTTAGGGGCCTCGACAAACATTGCCACACATCGGTCTACTTACAGCGAGAGGGTGTGCTTTTGGCCGGGGAGATGATGATTTCGGGCTCGTCCCGGTCCTCTGTGGTTGGATAAAGAGGGTCGATGTTCTCGTCGTTGAGGAGCGACGAGACTCGGGTCTTGCCTCGTGTTCGCTTCGTAGGAAGGAGGAGGTCGGTATCTAGACGAGGCAGGTCAGTAGGTGCACTTCCCCTCGACTTCCCAGCTTTCGATCTGGAGGTTGATGGCTCTTACCCAGGGTCGCCACGGAGCTCCGCGTCCGTTTCCCGAGGGAAGTCGACGCCATTATGGATTAGATGAACAAGTCCCAGGGGCAGGGAAGGGAAGGACAACAAGATGGAAGGTATCACGGGAAGTATTGGTAGGTGCGCAGAACAAATCCAAATTCCATAAAAGTCAAAAGGCGAGATACAAAAGGGCAACGAGCAGAAAGCGAGAAGGATCAATGATCAATGTCATAAATCATTGTGCACGGAATCGACGAAGGGCGCTTCTGTCATGGAAAACCGTCTCCATGGACGTCGCCTAGTGCAGGGCAGTTGTTGCTTGGCAGGTCCACAGCACGCGCTCCGCCTCCAGGTGGCACGCGCGGAGAAGCCCATTTCGCGACTTGGGAACGCGAGAAGCGCGTTTCAATTACGCACGGCCTATTCTGATCACCCCCGCGCTCGGCAACGCGCCCTGTAAACCCCTGTCTGTCTCACGTGACTCTACCATCACATGATAGCAGCCCAGGCACGCCAGGACCCCGCATGAAGTCATCCAATCGCGAATGCTCGCTCACTTCCGCGAGGTGGCGGCTGTCCCCGAAGCCGCGAGAGTCAGGGTGCAAAGGAGAATGCTTTGTGCCGCGACCACCGCCAGGCTTCTTCAGCACGTTGACGCTGCCAGCAGGTTCCGTCCTAATCGACAATGACGCAGTTAGCTGGCCGTTTCGTTTGTTGGTGTATATATCGGCGCCTTCGCCCGCTGTCACGTACTGGTTGACGGCGTAGAGTTCACATAATAATTGCCACCTCGGCATTGCCCACCACGAAACGGCCCGCGATGATGGCGACGACGGAGACGCCAGGCGCGCACTACAATGCTGCTGTGGAAGGGCTTATCAAGTCAGAATTCCCGATGCTGAGGGGTACGTCGAGGAAGGCGTGCGGCTTTGATTTTGACGAGTGGCTGTTGACTTGCTTGAACTCCGCCCCCCAATCTAGACTCGATATATCTGGACCATGCCGGCACGACGCTGTACCCCGTGTCCCTGCTCGACGAATTCTCCAGGGACCTGGCCAGTAATCTCTACGGCAACCCGCACTCGGCTTCGAGCTCCTCCCAGCTGTCGACCTCGCGCATCGAGGATGTCCGCCTCCGCGCCCTGCAGTTTCTGGGCGTCGACCCGGCCCAGTTCGACCTGGTCTTCACGGCCAATGCCACGGCCGCGACAAAGCTCGCTGCGGAAGCCTTCCGGGCTCTGCCTGGCGGGTTTCATTATATCTACCATCAGGCGTCCCACACGAGCCTGGTTGGTGTCAGGGAGGAGGCCCGGAGCAGCTGCTGTCTTGACGACGCCGCAGTTGAGCTCCTACTTTCGGAGCCGGGCACGGTTCCGGCCCGTCAGGACGGACAGACATCCTCGACGCTTTTCGCGTACTCGGCACAGTCGAATCTCAACGGTAGTCGTTCGCCGCCGCGTTGGGCAGGCGGGGCGAGAAAAGCGCTGTCCGGTGGAGGTTCCAAAGCATTTACTCTCTTGGACGCTGCCTCGCTCGTGTCTAGCTCCAGGCTTGACCTTGGGGATTCCGAAGACGCCCCTGACTTCGTGGTGCTGAGCTTCTACAAGATCTTTGGATTTCCAGACCTTGGCGCACTGCTCGTTCGAAAGCAGGCGCAAGCCGTATTTGAATCACGGCGATATTTTGGAGGTGGCACCGTCGACACGGTGGTCAGCATCAAGGAGCAGTGGCACGCTCCGAAGACGCATTTCCTCCACGAGCGACTCGAGGATGGCACCCTGCCCATCCACAGCATCGTCGCCCTGGACGTCGCCATGGCCGTCCACCGTCGTCTGTACGGGTCCATGGCCGCTGTGGCATCGCACACCACCTTCCTCGCCCAGAGGCTGCACGCGGGACTCGAATCTCTGAGACACGAGACGACAGATGCCCCCGTCTGTACCCTGTATTCGTCGCGCCCTGAGGTGCAGCCTGGCGGCAGCGCGGCGAGCAGCGGGCCGATCGTCGCATTCAACATTCGCAATGCTTCGGGAGCATGGCTCAGTCTCGTCGAGTTCGAGAAGCTTGCTATCCTGCGCAACATCCACGTCCGCACCGGCGGCGTCTGCAACCCGGGAGGCGTTGCAGCGGCACTGGAGCTGGAGCCGTGGGAGATGAAGAGAAACCTGTCGTCCGGATTCCGGTGTGGAACGGATAACGACATCATGTCCGGCAAGCCGACCGGCGTCATCCGGGCCAGTCTCGGCGCGATGAGCACCATATCCGACGTGGACACGTTTGTCGCGTTCGTCGCTGAATTTTTTCAGGACAAGGCCCTACCGCCCCCGCTCCTTGAAATCGCCCGCCCTCGTGTTGTGGCTTCCGCTGAGAGCGAATCCCAGCTCTCCGTTCACAGCTTGGCAATCTTCCCTATCAAGAGCTGCGGCGCATATCCAATACCGGGCGGTGTGGCATGGGAGGTCAGGCCAGAGGGCCTTGCCTGGGATCGGGAGTGGTGCCTGTTGCATCAAGGCTCTGGCTATGCCCTTGGCCAGAAGCGATACCCCAAAATGGCGCTCATTAGACCAGTCGTCGACTTTGACTGTGGCGTGCTGCGCATTCGCTACTGCGGGGATCTGCCCAAGGGCGTGCCAGGCGAGGTCTCGGTCCCCTTATCTCATGACCCCTCCATGTTCCAAGACAGTTCCGCGCTCTCCACGCCATCGCGGGTGGGTGGCGACAAGGTGACGGCGCAATGTTACACATCCAACGCGGTCAACACCTTCTTCTCGATCGCTCTGGGTGTCCCATGCGTGCTGGCGCGGTTTCCTCCAGGTGGCCACGGCAGCGGGAAGCGCTACGCGAAAGCGCGCATCCAGAAGCACCAAGTGGCGTCGCACGGGCTGTTGGAGATGGCGCAAAGCGGCACGGCCACTGCCTACGGCCTGCAGGATCATCCTGCTCCGCCCTCGCCGCCAGACTCGGATCCAGATACCAAGCAGCGGCCTATTCTCCTGTCGAACGAGAGCCCGATCCTGGCCATCAACCTCGCAAGCGTTCGTGCGCTGAACCGCGAGATCGAGGCGCGAGGAGGCGCCGGGGTCCCCGCATCGGCATTCAGGGCCAACGTCGTGCTGGGTGGCGCCGGTGACGGCCAGCGGGCATATCAGGAAGATAGCTGGAAGACCCTGAGGATCGGATCTCAGTCCTTCGCCATGCTGGGTGCGTGTAGGCGCTGCCAGATGGTGTGTATCGATCAGGACACGGCCCGCAAGGGAGACGAGCCGTTTTCGACCCTGTCCAAAACTAGAAGATCTGATGGCAAGGTTTTCTTTGGCGTGCACATGGCTCTGAGGGCCATGGCTGACAACGCTTCTGCCATTACGAGGGAGGCACAGTGCCCGACCATCATGGTTGGTGATTGTGTCTATATCGACAGCGCGTGAGGCTGGGCCTTGTGAAAAGGGGCAAAGTAGGTCAAGGAGAGTTTATAGCATGTCGGCTACTTAGCTAGCGCAGACGGTAGAGTTTGTTTGCCCTTACATACTCTGACGGGACGTGCATCGCTTTATGCATTTTATTTGTGTGTTGGGGTACCTCTCTATCTTTCAAGGAAAAAAACAACCCTTCCATCATTGACCGAATATTGGGTGTCCATCCCGTAGCGAATGTTTACCGGCCTATCTTGACCTCCCTAGCAGCCCGTAGTCCCTGACGCCTGTTCCTCTTCCCAAGACCATCTTACCACGTGAAAAATATCATCAACTCGTATAGTGAGCAAGAGAGCTAGTGTAAAAGTGTATATACATGAAGATCTTGAAGATCTCAAAGGGACATAAGAAACGCAAAGCGAGGGTATATGTGTAATGAAACTGGTATACAAAAGCCAAACGCACGACAACAGTCTTCAATAATCTCGATAGAAAAATCTCTGGTGAGCTCTGGGCGCTCCCGACGAGAAGCGCAACGGCGCTGTATGCGCGCTGTGCATCGAGTCGGGGGAAGAAACTGCGTCAATTCTGTTCTCGGGAGATGCCGAGAGGGGAGATGGCGTCACGGCGTTGTCGCTTCCTATCTCGGACAGCCTCAAGACACCTCCGCCATCCATCTCGATACGGCCCGTATCATCGAGTTCGACGATGCTGTGTGTAGCCGTAGCCGACGATGGCGAGGTCTTGCCGCCCGCCCCGACCACGGCCGCGGTACCCCCGACAGGGCTGCTTCCATGGCCACTTGGGGTCATGCTCGTAGTGCCTGTGAAGCCGGAGCCAGTCCGATGGTGGCGGGCCACGAAGCCAGGAGTGAAGCGCGACGAGATGGGAGCTAGGCTAGGGATCCGAGGCTGGCGCATCGTCGCAGCAGCGGCGGCACCACCACTGTAGCCGCCGTACGTAACTCCGTCGGGGGTGAGACCGTAGTATGCATCCTCATATTCTGCCTCTCTGCGCCGCCGCCGGGCCCGCCACGCCATTGCAATGTAGACGGCCAGAGCGACTAGAACAGCGAACACGGCCGAGCCTACGGCGATACCGGTAATAGCCGGCGTCGAGAGTGGGGCCGAGCCGTGCTGTGATATCACGGGAGCGACAGGCGCGGCGGATCCGCTGGTCTGGCGGCCTGGTTGGCTGTCCGAGGTTGTTGTGGGTGGAAGCGGGGGCAGGACCGGATCCGGAGCTTGTTTGGTTGATGTGGACGTAACTGGACGTAAAGAAATAAGAGTCGTCGTGGAGGTGACGCTGACGGTCGTCTGGGCGTCTAGAACCCTGTTGGCCTCGTCAGCACAAGTGCGGCTCCGGTCGTAGACTACGCTGCTTCAAACGATCGGCAGGGGACACAGATATACGTCTACACACCTGGTACGCGTCCTGACCGCCGTGGAAAGCACCGTGGTGGTTGAGGCAGTGGTAACAGCAACAGCGACAATACTGACGACCGTCTGAACTTCCACATCCGTGATTGTTGTCGTAGGAGTGTTGGTTCCAGCTGGTGCACTGCTCGGCTCTTGACGACGGGCCAAGGCCGGACTCGGGTCTGCCGGTCTTGGAAGGTGAAGTTTCCTGCGCGCGAAGGCCCATAGCCCCTTGGAGCTGGCGGGTTCGGCATCCAGTAGGGAAGGGACCGATCTTCTGGCCAGGATGGTTGCCGTGACCACTGTGACCTCGGTCTGAGTTGCCGCCAGACTCGAGATGGTCACGTCAACTACCGAGTTTATTATCGAGGTTTCGATCACAGCCAGGAACACGGTATCGACTCTCGTGGCCAGGCGCGTAGTTGTGCTTTGACGCTTGACAGTCGCAGTCACCCTGCCGTGATTCTCACCAGTCAGCACCAGCTTGCCAGCACTTATCGCCAATCCAAAGTTCCCCTGGGTTTTGAGACACACATGTTGGCAAAGCAGAGGCCGTTGTTACAGGTCTGCCCGGCAGCACAGCACGAGCGGCCACAGCAAATGCTTCCCGCGGCGCAGCAGAAACGACCCGATGCCTGGCAGCAGACACCGCATCCCAGGCAGTAGTTGACACTGTTGCCAAAGCAGTAGTTGGTTCCGTTCGGGAGGCAATCTCGCCGCAGCAGCAGGTTGGCGGCTTCTGGCGTGAACTTGGATAGGGCGGCAACGCCCGGGATGGACTGCTGTGGCACGCCCAACCCGGGCCAGAATTCGGCGTCGGAGTCGGCCGTGGAGTTGACGACCGGCGGGTGACCAAGTACGCACAGCGGCCAGAGCAGACCAAGCAGGGCCGCCGCCCTATGGCCTTTGACATGTCCCATCATGGGGACATTGCCCATAGGCGAGGCAAGACGGAGGGCGCTCGCACGAAGGCGATGGCAGGGCGGACTAGGTATCAGGCAGATGGGCGGACCGAAGAGAAGAGATTAGGAGAAGGCAGGCCACACGCTAGTAACCAGACAAGGCAGAGATCGACGGACGAGGCGGGTCAGTGAACAAGGAAGACCGGGACGCGGACAGGATTATTGGACGCTTATAATCGACCTGGGCCGATCCGAAAGTCGGGGTTGGGAGCAGGCCTGCACAGAAGCGGAAGGGTGCAGCAGACAGAGGGTGGAGGTTACCAGTGGGCTGGATAGCCGACAATACAAGGATCTACCGGCAGCGGAGTGGTGGCAGGGCTGAGCTTGGCAACTTGGTCGAATCATAGCGCCCAACAGCCGGGGGCGAACATGGAAGGTAGGCGGCAAGTCACCGTCAAACTGCCCCGCGAAAGCGATGCTGAGGGCGGGTGAGCGGCGGACGGGCGAGGGAGGAGCTGCCCGAGGTCATCTGGCCTAGGCGATAACGTCGACCGCGACCCTGAAACAAAAGTGCCCTTTGCATTTTGTGTATCTGCCCCTGCCCCCCTTCTCGCGTGGCCCAGGCAGGCCGGGAGTCGGGAGCAGGATGATGTCGAATGGGAGCAAGGGATTGCGTACGCACGCAAAGACCAGATGTGCAGCAAAGCTAAGGCTGCGAGGGCCCAGCTGCAGGCCTTCGGCGGCCAAGTGCCATGGCGGCTTTGTTTTGCTCCCCATTGCTGCGTCCCAAGCCCGCCCTGGAGAGGCAGACGCCAGGCGGCAGCTGGCGCACCTGATTTGGCAGAGATGGCCCGGGGCGGCTCTGGACTGGCCGGAGCGACGCAGGCTCTGCATGAGCTGATGATGGCTGCATCCACTTGGGGCTGGGCTCAGCGTCATCAGCCCGGGGGACCGCAGTCTGGTCCAGTGCGCCAGCGCCGGGTGGCACAATGCTGCGGCTCCTGACGCACACCGCTGATGCACGGCGTCAAGACTCTCCACTTGCTAGTGACGGAGTGTCGAGGCCAGGCGATGCTGAAGCCAATCTTGCAGCTCGGGCTGGGTGGAGAGTTGGGTTTCACTTGTCTGTTGGCCCGAACTACTTACGCTTTGCTCAAAAGCTTCCTGCCTTGTCCGCATCATCCAAAACGCCCTTGTCAGCACTTGCTGAGCAGCAGCGCTGTCGTGTGGACGGCCGGGCTGCCGCCTCGAACGCATCTGAACCAGCCGAGACGCGTACCCGGACGTTCAATGGGGGAGGCGCACAGACGAGACGATCGCATGCGCTGTCAGGGCGAGCAAAGCTGGCAAGGACCTCAGCCCTCTCTCAGCACTGGCAGGAGAGAGCGCTCAGCTCGGTTCTTGCGCCTCGCTCGCCGTCCAGGAATCCACTTTGTCGGTGACATGCAGAGTACCTCGGATCCGGTTGGCGTTTTGTACGAGCGAAAGCGATGGCACCCGAGTAGCCCCGTCGCCGATTTTAATAACCTCAAAAGGGCTGATTTTGAGTGATGACCAAGGTGCTCCAAAGTTCGGTGTCGCGCTCATTCAGGGTGAACTCCTTTGGTTACGGAAGCATTGAGTGGGCACCCATTGAGCCTGTGCTGCGACCTTAGTCAGCACACGGCAAGGATCAGTACCAACTGCGGGCACCCGCAAAAGAACCCCTCCTTTGCCAGCCGCCCATGGCTGGTACCTCGATGTCCTCGATACGGTAGGTCCGCGGCACATAGCATCACGTCAACACGCGGCGGGATGCAAAGTCGGCCTCCAGTCACCACGTATACGCAGACATAGTGGACTGTTAGACCTGCCCTCGGTCCCCATTTTCAGCAGAAGCGCAGATGCACGAGACAATCTTTCCTGAGCTTTCCCACCTCCCTTCCAGCTCCCATGGATATCGACGACATCCTCCGCGAGGTCGATCCGACTTTCGACGCGGTACCCCGGGAGAGGCGCGACCTCCAGCTCCTCACACGCGCCTGGGTCGCCGAGAGATCTGCTCCAGAGCTCCTCGAGTGCGTCTGTTTCCTGCGCCTGCCCCTCATTTTACCCCGACACGCGTGTGTGCTTGTTGGCTGAGCAGAGCATTATGGAATCGTCACGCATGGGATTCTCGCAGGTGGCCCGCTGATGGCCTGTTCGAGCGCGTCAATGAGCGCATCAAAGAGCAGATAGAGACCGTCGAGGAGATGACGGGCAACATGGACCCCAAGACAAACTTTGCCCTCATCGTCATCCAGACCGAATTGGAGAGGTACAAGTTTCTCGTTCGAAGCTATCTTCGCGCAAGAATGGCCAAGGTAGCCTCTGCTTGATCGACATCGTCCCGCGCGGCCCTTTGTCAGGGTTGCTAACAAGGATGTATTCTACCAACTTTCCCCAGATCGATAAGCACACACTCCACTACCTGTCGACGCCGGCCCTGCGAGCCCGTCTATCCGAGTCCGAATTGGCCTTTGCCACCCGTCACCAGGCCCTGCTGCACAACCACTACCTCTCCTCCTTCCTGGCTTCCTTCCCGCCCGCGCTCCAGAACCTAAACGACACGGCCGGCAATATCAGCATGATCGACACTCCAGACCTTGACTCGGCCGTCTTCATCCGGCTCCTGCGGGACTGCTTTGTCGAGGGCAAAGGTACCGACTCTGACGGCGCGATGGAGGGCAAAGACGGCGACATTCTGATATTGAGGTGGTCCGATGCCAAGTCCTTGGTCGAGGCCGGCGATGCGGAGCTGGTATGATACGGTCTCCGGTCCTTTTATCTTGATTGAGACCGCACAAAGTCGGCGGACTGTCGAATGCGATACTCCCCGCCGCCATCCTCCGTGCGAAACCCGCGCGTCGAGCCGAATATCAGGCGTGGCTTCTAGCCCCTGGTATTTTTAAAGCTGGTCTTGCACAATGCCGCGAACGCTATCGACCCAGCTGCCGCTATAGCTGTCATCAAGGCATCAATACCAGCGATGGGTGTGCCTCAAAAGTGTGGTCGATATTGAACAGCCTAGCCGCCATGCCAGCCGACTGGTCTGCATGCGTTGCCGCTATCAGCCGAATCACGCTAAAAAGAGCTGCCCTCCAACTGGACGTGTTGGCACTCAGGCCTGAAACTGGTCCAACAAATATTTGTGCCCGTCTTGGTATGCTGGCCGAGCGGTTGCTGTTTAGCACGGTGGCTGGATTTTTTTTTTCTTTGCACAGGCCTGACGATGGCCCACTGGATCAACCAAGCAGTCGCTGGCCAAGAAATGATCACCGAGCTGGATAGACGAAGCCCGCCGTGATAGGTTGTACAAGGGTGGCAACCTGTAGAAACCGGGCCATTTGGTGTGGCATCACGAGACATGCGGCACACACGACGGGCCGTCTTGGCGCAGCCTTTCAGCCACCACAACCGGACTTCGCCAGGCGAAACACGAGGCCAAGGTCCACAGAGCACACCTTTACGAAGGGTTTCATGCGAGGAACGAAGGAAGAATACGACAAACAGACAGAGAAACAGACAAACAAACAAACAAACAAACAAACAAGCAGGCAATGTAGAGCCGGACATCGAGACATATCGAGTGTCGGCTTGCATGATGCGTCGTTGCACGTGTGATCAGACCAGCAAGTTTCCTGTTTGCCACCTGCGTAATTCCTACGGCTCTCGGGCAAATGTGCAGGGGGGGGGCAAAGGGAATACGCGATTTCGGGATGCCACCTGGCCATGCACGTTCCGAGCGCCCTCCACACGCAGCAGGGAGCTGCCATCCAGTCATATCACGGATTCAACCTGCGGCCGCCGGCATGGCGCTGGCCACTAGCGTATGGCCACCAATGCTGGCAGTTGTGCCGTCCGCACTTTACGGTTCTGACGTCGGCCGCCAACAGAACCCGCCCTCGGTTGTTGAGTCGGGGACCCAAGTCCACCACTTGGTGGTCCGGCCATTGCGGCCGTTTCAAGAAAAAAGAANTAAAAAAAAAAAAAAAAAAAAAAAAAAAAAAAAAAAAAAAGGAGCCGGAGGGGTGCATCGGGTGGTGGGGCAGCATGACGGACTGGCCCATCAAGACGCGCAAACACGAGCTCATGTTGATTGATGTGGAGTTCTTCTTCCCCGCACGGGCGCTATTGGCCGATCATGCCCCTGAGTAATGGATGGGCGTGCGAAGCCGTCGCAATTTTAAAAGAAACCGGGGTGTTTTTTACTTGGAAGAGGGAGACGAAATCAGGTGTTTCTGCGCATAGTAAACACCCGGGCGTTTGCCCACGAAGCGCCCTCCCTAGGGCAAATGGTTTCTGTTCGGAGATGAGGGCTGATATATATGCCAGAGGAAAATGGGAAGGAAATATACATGCTGAGACCCTCCCGCAAGCCATGGATTGGGCTGTCTGCTGCCCGAGAGACGAGGTGTGAAGGGAGAAAGGGAAGAACCAGGGACCAGGGGAAAACAAAAGCAACGAGGCATTGCAACGTAAAAAATAAAATAAAAATAAAAATAGGGAAAGGGATGCCGTTTGATGGCGCATTTCTTGGTCCCTCCCCATCTCTTTTCGGATCCACTTAAAGTCCCGACCCCATCGCCACGCTTGGATTGGATTTGCTGCCCTGAAATCCTTGGTGCGGCCCATGTCGGCACCAGGCAGGGGGCAACCGCTGGGTCCCCGACGCGGTCAATATTTCAGTCCAGGCGAGCCGCCTTCTATCCATCTTGGTTCTCTTCCCTTCTTTTCTTCCACATCTCCCTTTCACAAGAGACATAAAAAGGCCTTCGACATATTTGCCGTGTTCACTCGTTCATACACGCGCCAGAACAATATTCTCCTTCGAGCCTCAACACATTCGTTATTGCTACTCTCAGTCTTAGTTGACCTGGGAAACACACAAACACACGCCACACACCACCCTTAATATCCTAATCAAGATGCGTTTCTCTACCATCCTCGTTGGCGCCTTCGCCGCCATCGTCTCTGCTCAGGCCTCTAGCAGCGCCACCACCACCGTCGCCGCTCCGGCCACGACCCCGACCCTCGACCCTGCCCAGGCCACCTACATCGCCTGCCTGAAGAACTGCCGTGACGACGACGTCAACTGCAGGGCCAAGTGCGGCAACGTAAGTTGATATCCTGCGCCCTCTGGAATCTCGACCGGGAGCGTCGGGAATGAGACGAGTAAACAAATATGGCTAACTCGAAACGCAAAACACCAGGTCCCCTTCCCCAACGAGGGCCAGGCCAACGCCACCAACATCTGCGCCGCCGCTTGCCCCAAGGGCAAGGGCACCGAGCCCGAGGTCCTTGAGTGGAACAAGTGTGTCGCCAACTGCGTCGAGAAGAACTTCTGGGCCTCGTCCGGCGGCACCCCCTCACCCACCGGCGCTGCTGGTGGATCTGGCTCCGGTTCCGGCTCTGGCTCTGGCTCTGGTTCGGGATCCGGCTCCGGCTCCTCTGGTTCCGGTTCCGGCTCCAGCACCACTGGCGGCTCGGGTGGCAACGCCGCCAAGACCTCTGGCACCACCAGCGGCTCTGGCACTGCTCAGACCAACGCCCCCAACCCCGCCAACGCTCTCCGTGTCGGCACCTCGGCTGTTGGTTTGATCGGCTTCATGGCTGCTTTCCTGGTTCTGTAAACGACTACACCCCTTGGCGGAGGAGAAGGAGGCTCGCGGTCGAGCAACGTACGCTGTATCGTCTGGAGGAGATATTCTCCAATGTGGACCAGGGAAAGGAGCGAGACTCGCGAGCACGGACGAACCCAGGCTCACCTTTTTGTATGTCGATCATGGCTGGATCTTAATGACAATGATGGGTTGGTTGGCATGAGCTGCTCTGGTTCAGCAGGCTATATCTTGAGTGACTACTTTCATGGATCGATCGATCAAGTCCCAGGTCGCGCGATGCAAACCAGTGCTGCCTGCCCAAGGTACCTACGTTTTCACCTACGTTTTCAGGGATCGACTGGTCTTGACGGGTGTGATGTCGGTGATCCAGGGTAGGCCAAGCTTTTTCATCTCGACAGCCAGCTGAAACAAATAGTCGAGGCTGTGAATGGTGTAACTTGTCAGCCTTGTTGGGGTGCTTGTCAAGCAAAGGGATGGCGGCTGGCGTGCATACCTTTCACACTGGGTCTTGGCCTTGTGTACCGTCTCACCCCACACATAGACGCCGTGGCGTCGCACCAGGACGGCGAACGTGTCCGGGTAGCGATCCATGGCCTCCTCGAGGAACTCCGTCAGGTCCTCCTCGTGGGCTGTGTTCTCTATGACGGGGATGCGCAGGGTGTCGTGGTAGCCGAGGTTGCCAGTCTTATCGAACCCGCGACCGAAGCCCTTGATCTGCTCGATGTTATTGATGCTGAACTCCCGGTGGGAGGCGGCGCCGTTGCCGTTGGTGGCCCCGTTGTTGGTGGTGGCCTCGAGGATCAGGGTGACGAGCACGGCCCACTGGCTGTGCGTATGAATGCAGCAGCCGGCGCGCCGCTTGGTGAAGGCGGCCAGGAACAGCGGCGTGCATTGCGACGGTTTCAGCGCTGGAGGGCTGCGAAGGTAGACGCGGTCTCGGAGGCTCGCCGACTGTGCGGCCAGGGAGAGGACGTAGATGTCCGAGGCCTTCATCAGCTCCTTCTGCACGCCCGATGGCGCGATATAGACGAGGTCACTGGTGGCAGGGAGAGCAAGGTCATTATACTGTTTTCTTCTGGGACGGCCGTTGGAGGCGCCATGGGGGTCTGGGCATCTATGGGTGTGATCCGAGCCTAGGGGATGGGGCAAGAAATCGGGCTGTTCTTTACTCTTCACGGATTGAGCAACCGCCTCCAGTGCCAGTAACCCATCCCAACGTCCAGAACTTTGCGCACAGCGAGGGGATTAGGTTTGCGGGGTGGGATGGGTTGTCTGAGAACACGAGACGGTCGTTGCTGCTGTCAGGCTGGGCAGCCGCGCTCCCGTTGGACATGGCTGCGGCTGTCTTCGGCGGCGTTTAGTCGAACGAGGCCGAGGAAGATCCTGGTAACGTGGCTTCAATAACGCGCAGCCGAGCAGGGCGGCAGAGACGCACCGAGTCGAGAATCTATCCTGACGAGATATTCCGCGACGAGATAGAGACTTACGCAGGCAATTTGATTGTCGTGATATGAGGCTAAATTCCAGTTCCGTGACCCATTGGAAGAATAGAGGGGCTCCGATCTGGCCTGCGGCGGCTTTTTCATGTGGAGGCTGGTCCCTCGCAAACGTAATTCCCCTCCGGTGCGGTGCGACCAGGCTGCCTTAATCACTCATGCAACACTCAATTGCGAAAGAACCACAAACAAACATGAGCGTAATTAACCCGTGGCAAACAGCACGCCATTTTGATTTTAACGGCGACATTGGTTTGCACAATTGCCGACGGCCTAGCCGCCGCGAATAGATAAGGCTGCGGCAAGCCAACGCGCGCGCAACAAGGCGGCATAGCCCAGCGGCTTCAGGCGATCCATGCTTTAGCGCTCGGCGGCTCCCCAGACTGACCCCAGACTGACGAGCCCGCAATCCAGAAAAAAAAGGGATACCAAAAAAAAAATCTCGGCCAAAAAAAAGGACTTCTTCCCAGCTTAAACAGTTAAGTAAATGGTAAAGGAAATAAGGAAAGAAATAGAAAAAAGAATGGAAGATATATATAAGCAAAACCTGTAAGTATTATCCGTTATTTTTTCTCTCCCTGGTTATTAAACTATACCACTTGCTTTTTCAAAAGAGGTTGGTTACTGATGCCGATGTACCTGATTTGTGACGTTTTGGCGTATTGCTTTTTTCCTGGTCTGGGTACGAGCCTCGGCAACGACGCGGGAGAGCAAGCGCACATCGCACATCGAATGCCGCCTTGCCCCAAACCAGCCACCGACCTCGCCTCTTCGGGCTCCTCCGACGCCGTCGTGCAAGGGTACGAGGGTTTCTACGTGGGTCCTTCCCCTCTGCGTGCACGGAATAACCTCACAGACCGGATGGATTTCTAGAAGCCTCTGCGGGCCTCTCCTCATCAATGCAAGGGGCTGCGCTCTGGTCAGATATTATCGTCCGCCACTGCTTTGTCGCAGACATGGGAGACGGCGGCGCGCTGAAACCCGCGGCTTCAATGCCTTTGCGGATGCAATGGCCGGGCTAGCTCATGAGCCCTGACTAGAGAGGGAGCTATATCGAGGGGTCTCGGGCGTCGCGGCTCGAGCTCAGCGGTTGGTCGTATCCGGCGATAAGAGGTGCATACGAATACCATGGAATGCCTAGATAGCCTTTGCCATGCCCGTCTCAATACAAATTAGTTGATGGGTGGCCCGGCACGGTATATACACGGCGTAACAGCTCCTGCCCGAAAAAAATACTGCCAAGATGAAAGTGAAAGTGAAAGCCCGTGAAAGCGATCGTGATCAACGGTCTCCCCGTCACTCTGGAGAGGGGAAGCTCCATCCATGCCACGGAGTGCCATCCCCAGCCCCGCCCGCTGGGTGCATTTGGCCTGGTGGCCCCACCCCACTCGCTAGCTTGCCTAGCTCCTCGGAACCGGCGCCCCAGTCGCCCCAGCCTGTGTGGTGAATTGACCACCTAAATTTTGCCGTGCTGCTGGCTCGGAAGCACAGGAAAAAAGGACACGTTGAAGCAGCCAGCCTTCTTGCCCAAGCTGCCGCAGCTTACAAGTATCCCAACGCCGCCCTGAACCTCTCTCCGAGCTCCGCGTCCTGTTTTCTTTGTCTGTGTGTGTGTGCGTGCCTGGAGCCCCTCGAACTTCCTGCCACTGTCCCTCGAACGGCCTTTTTGCTGCCGTAGTTTGTTGACGTCTTTGATACCCATTTGTTCCCCCACCCGCCCGTCAGTCGCCCTCCACCGTCATGAAGTACAGGTTTATGACGGCCGCGCTGTCAGCGGCCACTCTGTTCCTGGGTGGTGCCAACGCCCACGGCGACCATGGCGCCCACGCCGAGGATGCCCAAAAGGTCATCAAGGATGATGCATCCACCCCCTCCTCCAGCCCACTGCCGGAGATCCCGGCTTTCAAGGTGAGTCCATATTGCACGTGTCGTGACTTGGAAGCTTCCTAGACCACAAAGAGCGAGCATTGGTCATGTGTCTTGTGCTCGCTCGATCACGGCATCTCGAAAAATCACCTGTGATGCACACGCTAACGCAGCTGCTTTTGATTCTTGTAGCCGACCAAGCTCAAGGCTCCGTTCCTGGAGCAGTTCACCGATGACTGGGAGTCGCGGTGGAAGCCTTCCCACGCCAAGAAGAACATGAAGGGCTCGGGCAAGGACGAAGAGGAGTGGGCATACATTGGCGAGTGGGCCGTCGAGGAGCCCAGCGTCTACAAGGGAATCAACGGTGACAAGGGTCTCGTCCTGAAGAACCCGGCTGCGCACCATGCCATCTCGGCCAAGTTCCCCAAGAAGATCGACAACAAGGGCAAGACCCTGGTTGTGCAGTACGAGGTCAAGCTGCAGAGTAAGTTCCTCCTCCAGCAGCCACGCGCCGGCTTCCGCGCTTGCTGATGGCAGCTTCTAACAACCACTTCTTTCCACCATCAGAGGGTCTGGAATGTGGCGGTGCCTACCTTAAGCTCCTCAGGGACAACAAGGCCCTGCACCAGGAGGAGTTCAGCAACACCACTCCCTACGTCATCATGTTTGGGCCCGACAAGTGCGGTCACACCAACAAGGTCCACTTCATTTTCAACCACAAGAACCCCAAGACGGGCGAGTACGAGGAGAAGCACATGAACACTCCCCCTACGGCTCGCATCGTCAAGACGACCGAGCTTTACACGCTCATCGTCCACCCCAACAACACCTTCGTCATCCAGCAGAATGGCAAGCAGGTCAAGGAGGGTAGTCTTTTGGAGGACTTCAGCCCCGCCGTCAACCCGCCGGCGGAGATCGACGACCCCAAGGACAAGAAGCCTGACGACTGGGTGGACGAGGCCCGCATCCCCGACCCGGATGCCAAGAAGCCCGAGGACTGGGATGAGGATGCCCCGTACGAGATTGTTGACGAGGAGGCTACCCAGCCTGAGGACTGGCTCGTGGATGAGCCCCTGACCGTGCCCGACCCGGAGGCCAAGAAGCCCGAGGACTGGGACGACGAGGAGGACGGTGACTGGATCGCCCCCACCGTGTCCAACCCCAAGTGCGCCGACGCTTCTGGCTGTGGCCCGTGGACCAAGCCCATGATCAAGAACCCTGCCTACAAGGGCAAGTGGACAGCTCCCTACATTGACAACCCTGCCTACAAGGGCGAGTGGGCTCCCCGCAAGATCAAGAACCCCGACTTCTTTGAGGACAAGACCCCGGCCAACCTCGAGCCCATGGGAGCCATCGGCTACGAGATCTGGACCATGCAGAGCGACATCCTGTTCGACAACATCTACATTGGCCACTCGATCGAGGATGCTCGCAAGCTCGCTGACGAGACCTTCTTCGTCAAGCACCCCATTGAGGAGCTCCTCGAGCTTGCCGAGAAGCCCAAGGACGACGACAAGCCCAAGTCTGGCGAGGGCAAGAAGCTCACCGAGGACCCCGTTGCGTTCGCCAAGGAGAAGCTGGACATGTTCATGACCCTTTCCAAGGACAGCATCCCCAACGCCATCCGCTTCGTTCCCGAGGTCCCCATCGCCGCCGGTGCCATCCTCGTCACTCTTCTCGCCGGCGTTGCTGCTCTCCTGAACCTGGGCGGCTCACCTGCCCCGGCTGCCAAGGAGGTTGCCGGCGGTGCGGGGGCCGGAGCTGGGGACGTCGGGGCCGGAGCTGGGGACGTCGGGGCCGGGGCTGGGGCTACTGGTGCTGACGTGAAGAAGAACGTTACCAAGCGTACTGGTAAGGGGCAGCAGTAGGAGATATCAAGCGTTAAAATGGGGGACAGTCGTGGGAGGCGTGACGGTTGACATAATGTGGCATTCAAAAGAGAAAAAACCAATTCCAAACAAGGAGCAATGGATATGACAGGGAATCGAAGGACCTTTTTTTTTTCTTCTTATTGTCGCTACGGTTTCTATATTTCGGGATTCCTTCTGGGGCCAAAGCGGTGACTTGGCGTTGAAGCGCTTCCTTATTTGCTGTTCTTAGTTGAGACCTCAACACGCGGAGATGCATCTTGGGACAGAAGACCCCGCCGCTAAAATGGCCACGATTTTCAATCTCGCACTAGGCTGTCTTTCCCAGGCATGCGGGCTACCCCACATTTTACCGACGCTTGGTCGTTTCCAGCAAGCCCAGGCGATCCCCAAGGAAGCACGGCTTCTGTTTCAATGGGAGATCTGCTCGGTTGCTCGGCTTAGCGCGGCTCATGGTGTGTGGAGAGGGAGAGCGGAGTGAGGGGGGGGAACGCTGGTAATCCGATGATCGGGGAAGCACCTTGTATCGACGGAGGCGAGATATCCCCGGATTGGGCGCCATGTTTTCCGTAGGTAATTGATTGTTGTCGGTGTTTTGCCTCCTTCTCTAGCCCATAAGTATTTACAACACCCTCTCGGCCTCCAGTGTGGTACGTCCGTCGGCTGGTGTCTTTCTTTCGGAGCCTCCCTCTTTGGTCTAGTCCCGCTGTCTCCAGTGCCTGGTCGGGTTTAATAAGGCCGGCCAATAGACACCAACATCGTTGCATTGATCCAGCCCGAATTCTACTACCGACCGCTACTTGAGCCGGCTCGTATTCTCACCGTCATTTTTTTTTTTTTTTCTCTCTCTCTCTCTCTCTTCTTCTTCTCCTTCCTCAAGATGCGTCGAGCGATATCACGAAGCCTGGCCGCCAACACGTCCCGCGCACCGCAGGCAGCATCAGCAGCACCGTTCTCGCTGCTTGCCCTTTCCAGAGCTGGGCGGCCGACGTCAGCAGCGATGGCGTCGTCCTGGTCGAGCACGGCGGCGAGGAGGCTGCACGCAACGGCGCAGCACCTCGGCCCGGCGTCTGCGGCCATGGCCTCGACGGCCACGAGCTACCCGACCACGCACGACAAGATCTCGGACGTGACCGACACGCCTTACTTTCTCGACAACAAGTTTGTCGCCTCCCAGGCCACCACCTTCATCGACCTGCACGACCCGGCGACCAACAACCTGGTGACTCGGGTGCCGCAGATGACGGACGCCGAGCTCAAGGCCGCCGTGGCCTCGGCCGAGCGGGCGTTCCCGGCCTGGCGCGCCACGTCGGTCCTGGCGCGGCAGCAGATCATGTTCAAGTTCGTCGGCCTGATCCGGGAGAACTGGGACCGGCTCGCGGCCAGCATCACGCTCGAGCAGGGCAAGACGTTTGCCGACGCCAAGGGCGACGTTCTGCGCGGGCTGCAGGTAGCCGAGGCCGCCTGCGGGGCGCCGGAGCTGCTCAAGGGCGAGCTGCTCGAGGTGGCCAAGGATATGGAGACGCGCACGTACCGCGAGCCGCTCGGCGTGGTGGCCGCCATCTGCCCCTTCAACTTCCCCGCCATGATCCCGCTGTGGTGCATCCCCATCGCCACCATCACGGGCAACACGCTGATCCTCAAGCCGTCGGAGCGCGACCCGGGCGCCGCCATGATCCTGGCCGAGCTGTGCCAAAAGGCCGGGTTCCCCGACGGCGTCGTCAACGTCGTCCACGGCGCCCACCGCACCGTCGACTTCATCCTGGACGCGCCCGCCATCAAGGCCATCTCGTTCGTCGGCGGCAACAAGGCCGGCGAGTACATCTACACGCGCGGCAGCGCCAACGGCAAGCGCGTGCAGGCCAACCTCGGCGCCAAGAACCACGCGGCCGTGCTGCCCGACTGCAACAAAAACCAGTTCCTCAACGCCGTGACGGGCGCCGCCTTCGGCGCCGCGGGGCAGCGCTGCATGGCGCTCAGCACCCTCGTCATGGTGGGCGAGACCAGGGAGTGGCTCCCCGAGCTGGCCGAGCTGGCAAAGGGGCTCAGCGTCAACGGCGGCTTCGAGCCCGGCGCGGACCTGGGGCCCGTCATCACGCCGCAGAGCAAGGCCCGGATCGAGTCGCTGATCGCGAGCGCCGAGGAGGAAGGGGCCACCATCCTGCTGGACGGACGCGGCTACAAGCCGGCAAAGTACCCCAACGGCAACTGGGTCGGCCCCACCATCATCGCGGGCGTGAAGCCCGAGATGCGCTGCTACCGCGAGGAGATCTTCGGCCCCGTGCTCGTGTGCCTCGAGGTGGCCTCGCTCGACGAGGCGGTCGAGCTCATCAACAGCAACGAGTACGGCAACGGCGTCGCCATCTTCACCCGCTCCGGGCCCACGGCCGAGTCGTTCCGCCGCGACATCCAGGCGGGGCAGGTCGGCATCAACGTGCCCATCCCCGTGCCGCTGCCCATGTTCTCCTTCACGGGCAACAAGCGCAGCGTCGCCGGCGGCGGCGCCAGCACCTTTTACGGCAAGCCGGGCATCAACTTTTACACCCAGCTCAAGACCGTCACGGCCCTGTGGCAGTCGGCCGACGCCATCGCCAAGAAGGCCGACGTCGCCATGCCGACGCAGAGCTGAGGAGGGGAAGCTCTGGACGTGGAAAAGAAAAAAAAAGAAAAAAAAAAAAGGCTGCTCTCAACCTGTGTCTGCTCAAAAGGCCAGACGGACGAACAATCCCTGACCACTGACTGCGGGGAAGAAATTGTCCTTTTGCTTCCATGTTCCAAGTGTATCTACTGTCCGATTAATTGCTAGATTGAAAGGCCCATGTGCAATATGAACGACGTTTGCATAATGAAGGAGGACGGCGACGGAGCATGGTTGTAAACTGTTCTCGGTATCGTGAATCCCAGCCGGTCTTTTTGGGGCTCATGTCCAGATAATATGATTAACTACAGTTTATAATACCGTTCCTATCCAAGAACTATATGGATCAAAGATCGCGCCGCCGTTGCTATGAATGTCAACAAGCAAAAAATGCCCCTGCACGAAATAACCTGCACAAACCCAACTGCTCCATGCGCCAAGGAAAACAAAGCTACCTGCGGTGTACGTACTGCTACAGTGTTTTCGTTGATGAGCCGCCCAATCAGCGTCAGAAAGCCTCCTTCGCTCTTTTGTGCAAAATCCGAGGCAGTGCATCAGCAAAAAAAGGGATGGGGCACCCCTAATCTGAGACGGCCTCCCCTGGCCCCGCGTCCCCACGCAATGCGCGCCCTAAAACTTCTTCTTCTCGGCCGTGGGGACCTTCATGAACCTGTCGTAGTACTTGTCCATCCACCGGGCCGCATCCTCGCCCGAGTCGTCCACGCTCGAGTCCCAACGCCCGACGGAGCCGACGTAGCCGTCTGGCCGAACGTTGACGATGGCCACTTCGCCGGGGCCGAGGCTGCCTAGCCACTTGTTGGTGCAGAGAGAGCCTCGCGTGTCCTGCTCTGGAATGTTGTCCAGGTAGAATGTCCACCTGCTGTCCTGCAGCAGGAGCGGCAGGTCCGATATCTCAATGTCGGTTTTCGGCATGGTCGCTGTATGGTGGTTAGTCATCTTGGAGTCACTCGTCACGACGGTTTTACGCGCTGCAGACTTACTGATGAGACCAAAGGTGAAGAGGTGGCTGACGGCTGTGTATCTCTCGGGTCGCAGGTAGATGTCTTCAGGTGAGGGCAGCCTCGGTTGCTGGGCATACGAGGCGCTGGCGGCGGCAGACAGCTGGCTGACCAGCGACTCCCGCCTCGAGATGGCGTCGAAAAACGTGTCGAGGAAGATGCGCGTTTGGTGCACATCCCACATCAATAGGTAGATGCGGAACTGACCCAGCATCGGGATGTCGAGCTGCACATCCACCGGGTTCGAGTCGATATAGCGCGTGACCTTGGCGGGCGGCAGCAGGCAGCCGGGCTTGGCCTCGCCCATGACCCAGTTTTGGCCCTCGTCGTGCATGTTGAGGGCGTTCTCGCTGTACTCGGCCCCGACGCCCGAGATGAAGCGGACGTTGGTCTTGAAGTTCTCGGCGAGCGCAACGGCGTCGCCGCCGGCGATCTGGTTCGCGTGTTCATAGTCAAAGTTGACGAGGTCCAGCGCGATCTTGCGTCTCTCGTTCTCGTAGCTCTCCATCAGCACCGGCTTGGCCAAGCCCCTGACGGCGAGGTTGAACTTCCAGGCCAGGTTCCACGAGTCGTGCATCGAGGTGTTCATGCCCTGGGCCGCCTTGGGCGAGTGTGTGTGGCTGGCATCTCCGGCCAGGAAGGCTCGGCCGTGTGCGTCGCCGAACCGGGTGGCCACTCGCTGTCCGATCTGGTAGCGGCCGAACCACTCGATGTACTTCCAGCCCACCTCAAAGGGAGCCATGATCTCCCGGGCCCGCTGCATCACGAACTCCTGCCCCAGCTCGCGCCGGTCGTTTTTGGGCGAGCTCTTGAGCTCAATGTAGAAGCGCGTCATGTTGCGCTCTCGCGGGATGATGAGGATGGAGCCGTGCTCCTGAGAATACACTAGCGTTTTCGACCAGATATCCGGGAAGTTGGTCTGCAGCTCGCCGTCCAGCACACCCCACACCGCCGGCTGAGACAGGCCAACAGGCCTCGCGTCTGGTATGCTTTTGCGCACCTTGGAATGTGCACCATCACCTGTGCAAACAAGTATCCTTTTTGTCAGCATCGATGCGCAGCTGGGATCACCAGACAGGTACCGGGGGAGGAACAGGGATGGGAGAACTGACATCCTACGAGGTACGATGTGAGGATGGTCTTTCGATCCTGCGTCACGTTTGCGCGGCAGTTGACCTGCAGCGGGCCGGCGCTGTTGTCGCAAGCACTGTATGATTCGAAGGCTGTGTTTCTGCGGACCTCGATGCCGCGCTTCTTGAGGTCTTCTATGAACAG
The DNA here is from genome assembly GCA_003049425.1 of Magnaporthiopsis incrustans. Lineage (NCBI taxonomy): Eukaryota > Fungi > Ascomycota > Sordariomycetes > Magnaporthales > Magnaporthaceae > Magnaporthiopsis > Magnaporthiopsis incrustans. The sequence goes on along the minus strand of PYSR01000146.1, from coordinate 60,083 downwards.
ACTCTCAACCATGCCCTGGTGCACGAGCAGGATGTAGGGGTCCAAGACGTCGATGACGGGCGGGTAGTGGACTTCGCGGCCGAGCCGGTGGAGCGGCTCGTCTGGGGTGCTGCGCCAGAAGGAGATGTCGTAGACCTTGACGCCCCTCTGCAGCAAAGGATCGGCTAGCCTCATCTGCCGGAAGGTCTCGAGGGTCTTTGGCTGCAGTCCGTCGGCTCTGTTTCCCGTGCGTCAGCCATTGTTGGCTCAGGCTCAACGCTGGGAGCGTGTGCCTTTTCCGGAGGAGAGGGAGAGGGGGAGGATGGTGCACTCTATGCGCCACCTTACCTTCCTACCGGCGTCTGGTCGGCCCTGTCGTCAATGACCTGGACCTTGACGCCGAAGCGGGCGAGGTTCGTAGCTAGCATCAGGCCGGCAGGACCGGCACCAACAACGCAGACCTGGCATTCCGTCGGAGCCTCGGGGTTGCTTCTGAGAAGTGTAAGGCGATCGGAGCACTCGTAACCGTCCTGACTGAGGCTTATCCGATCGTCGGTCGACGTCTCGAGGATCGAGGGAGCCATTGCGCTGTCACGCATTAGGCGTATCTGTATGTGGATGTGTTTTAAGAAAAAAGAAAAGGAGGGTGTTCGGTGTGAAGGACGTGGAACGCGGTCCGTCCACGGGCTGCGTCTTTGGTTTTTGGATGATGGGGTCTTGCGGCGGGCGCGGGTTTCTGGGCGGTCGCGCGGCGCAAACACGATGTTCCCGCAAGGTACGCTGCGGGCACTATAATAGGCGGAAACGCCTTGAATCGATCGGAGGCGGTCGATTGGCCTCCGGCGTAGGGGGAGGTTGTTTGTGCGAAGGGGCTTGGACGAATTGGCGCCTCAGCGCCAGCGGGCGGGGAGCGTCGAAAATGGAGACCGGGGGTCAAGCTCTCGGGGGTTCCCGCTCGCGGTGTGCCGGAGTGGCTACAACGGGATCTGGCTAGATGGGCGTTGAGGGAGGGGGGCGCCTGCACGCCTCGGGACTGGAGCGGATTGGTGCGCCCAAGATCAGAAAGCAGTGCACAGCATCGATGCCGGAGTCAACAGCCTTTCTTGCTCGGACCCGCTGGACCGCCAGGGCACGAATTCTGGTGTGAGAGTCGGGGAGGAAGGAGACGAAGAAGCAGAAGGGCAAAACACTACCAAGAAAAAGGAAGAAAACAAGACAGATGGAAAAACGCCAGGGAGGAAACGTCGACAAGATACAGAAGCACCAGGCAGCGCATCCGGGACGTCCGACATCGATTGGCAGTGGGCAAAAAGAAGGGCCGTCTCAAGGCAGGGTGGTGTGATTCTGGGCTTCCATCTGACGATTTCCCCAGGGGTGGGCCAGGGCCAGGCCGAAACGGTGGGGACTCTGGCACCACCTTGGCGGCGGTGCCCACGGCATTGGCTGCAGCTCAGCGGTTTTGGGGCTCCTCCCGTGCCATCCCCCAGTGCTTTTCCCGCCGCGATGTGACACCAATCAACAAAACCCGCCGCCGGTGCGCCAAGCGCTGCCCTGAATCTGGAAGTGTATTGCAGCCCGGACCCTCAAGATCAGCCGTCGAGGCCGCAGATGACCGGGGAAGCGTGATGCGGATGCCACGCACGCACGCGCGCACGCACGCCGTGGAGAGCGTCCCCAGAGACCGCGCTCTTGGCCTCGGGCGTCCTCCATGTGCGGTCCCTGAAGGTCGTATGTATGATGTATGGCACCGTGCACCGTCGGGCCTGACCGCAGGTCAAGGCCGGTTTGCGGTCCACCGATAGGCTCCCTGCCGAAGGTGTGCAGCCGGACGAGACAAGGTGGCACCCAGCACGCACCGATCGGCTGGTTTGACAGGATGCGTGCAGCTTTCCGTCGAAAACATCCATGGATGCAAGCGATTTCTTTCTCTCTCTCACCTGCCTGGAGGCACTGGACAGCAGCCAGCTCAAACCCACATCGCCGCCGGCTGGTCGCCGTTCCCAAACCCAGCCGTGGCTGATTATGTAATGGCCGGAATTGACCCCGCGAATGAGCTTGTGTTCAGGGAACCCTCAAGGTTTCTCTTCCCAACCAGACCACTGGGCAGGCCCCTGGTCGCTCCGACACCCCTGAGCAACATACGTTTTTTTCTTTCTTGCGCTATCACATCAACAATTAAGTTTCGTGCCATCGTGCACGTCGGCTACCACTCCGATCGCAAGAAGCGGGTCATCTCTTCCAGATGTAGCGTCGGAACTGCCCGCTGCCACTGACCGCGACGACCCAACTTCTATGACAATCCGAACCAAGACAGAGCAAATCTCTCATATTCGCTGATTCCAATCAAACCTAATAGCATTTGCATCGGCCGTCATGAGCCGTCTGGTCCCGCCAAGACGTCACGTGCTGCTCAAACTGTAAAACGAAACGACGCCAGCCAGGATCAGTCCAGGCAGCGAGAAGATGTCCCAAGTAGGTAGGAATAGGCCACAGATTTGTATCGAATGAGTAGGCAAGCCAGTTTCCGTCTCCTCCAACAATAGCTCCATTTGTCTCGACCGCCGGGCGGTCGGGTAGGTACCCAACGTCCGCCCCAATCGGGCCTCTGACGACGGGATCGGCGTGGGATTTTCAACGGCGGCCGCGCCGACGGGTCCTTCCGACTGCCGTCCCCGATGGGCCGGAGCCATTGGCCCCATCCGTGCCAAGCCGTCGTGCCTCAGACAAGTCTGGCGGATCACTGAGCCCTGACAACGCGGTGTTTCCAGATTGCTAGGTGCAGCCGAACAGCGACAGCAGCCAGTCAGTAAGAGTGGGCGTAACGACACTTCTGCTGTCAGTATGTTCCGCGTCACGTCAAAGATGCCATTCACGGACAGCGCCTCGGCCTGGTCACACATGTGGGAAGGGCTCAAACAAAAGAAGCACCTTAGCTTCCCCGCAGTTGTCGGACCTCGGCTCCACGGAAACAAGCGCCACGCGCCAGAAAAAAGCCACACAGGTGCGGAGAAAGGTCGGGACCCGTCTTGGGGGCTTGGCCTCAGCCAGTAAGGCGCAACGTCGTTGGCGCTTTTGGATTATGGTGGGTCGTAGGGCTTTCTTTTTGGGATTACTCCTCGCGGCTGGGACCTATATAGCTCGCTTGGCGTGTTGTATGGTCCAGAGCAGTCACTACTTAAAGAGACGGCGAGTACTTCTGGAAAGTGAGAATAGAAGAGAGAAATCAGAGGACAAGGAAAATCAGCGACCCGATTCCTGTTGCCCGTGCATAATTACCACCACCGCTCCCGTCCCTCCCACCACATGCCAGTGAGAACGTTGCGGGCTTGCCGATTACACGCCCTGACCCCATTTCTTACATCCCTTGACCTTTGCCCCGTCTGCCTGGTAGGTAGGTGCTCTCCTACCAAATCAGCCCATAAACGACAGGCATAAATCCGACATCGCACTTATCTGGCACAACCTTCTATCTCCCCGACCTGGGCGGCCCGGTGCGTATCATCCACGGTCGTTGTTGGCATCGTAGCGTTAGTCCTCACAATGCCTCTCCACAACGGCTGGCTTCCGAGGGAGGGCCTAGGTGCCGATCCGGTTATGAGGGCCGTGACAAAGGCCGCCCTTAATCCCTTCTTTATCCTTCCCATCCTCGCCGCCGCACGATTCACCAAGCGTGGCGTTGCTACGGCCGCCCTGAACCCCATCGCCCTAGGTCGCATCCAGAAGCTGCTGTACGCTGGGCTGGCCTATCACATCAACAGATGGATTTCTCGCCGCGCCCTCAACAATTGGACCTCGGATTCGTATGTCTGGTCCAAGGAGGTCGTCGTCGTCACTGGTGGCGCCGGCGGAATCGGCGGCCACGTCGTCAAGCTGCTGGCCGAGCGGGGTATAAACGTCGTCGTCCTCGACATCATCCCCCTCGGCTTCAGCGCCCCGGCAAACGTACACTACTTCAAGTGCGACATCACCTCCTCGGCCAAGCTCGCTGAGGTCGGCGACGAGATCAGATCCCGCATCGGGCACCCGACCATCATCATCAACAACGCCGGCGTGGCCCGCGGCAAGACGCTTCTGGACTTGACCGAGCATGATATCAGGTTTACGTTTGACGTGAACGCCATTGCCCACTATCTCGTAGTCAAGGAGTTTCTCCCCGAGATGATCAGACGCAACCACGGCATGGTCGTCACCGTCAGCTCCTACGCCGCCTACCTGACGGCTCCGTACATGGTTGACTATTCCAGCACCAAGGCAGCCGCAATGTCCTTCCACGAGGGGCTGGCGGTCGAGCTTAAGACGCGCTACAACGCGCCCCGAGTCCGGTAAGAGAAAAGGGGGCAAAACGAGGAGCGTATGAGGAAATATGGTAGAGGTCCGAGCTAACGGTAATAAAACAATGATAAAAAGAACCGTTCTCGTTAATCAAGGTTACACCAAGACCGCGCTTTTCGACGGCTACCGCGCCGAAAAGTCCCACCTTGTGCCCGCCCTCGAGCCCGAGTCCGTGGCCGACGCCATCGTGCGCCAGGTCTTGACCGGCGAGAGCGGCCATGTGGTGTTACCCGAGGTCGTCGGCAACATGCTATCGGCGCTCCGGGGCTTGCCTCATTGGTGTATGTCTGCCCGCAGCGGGCCGTCAGGATTGATTAAAACCCCGTCCCCCCAGCTTTCTACCTAGACCACCTACTTTGCTGACACCCGCTGACATTAACTCCCAAACAGTCCAGAATGGTTTCCGGGCCTCGACCAAGGACCTCATGAGCAGCTTCCGCGGCAGGCAGGTCATCAAGGACCTCGACCAATACTACAAAGACAAGAAGCGGTCCAACGCCGAGGAGAGCACCGTTCTCGTGTCTAGGGAGACTAGCGGCGCCGAGGAGTCTTAAAACCAGGGCCGTGGGGGAGGACGAGTGACTACGAGACGTGAAGCACCGGCCGGGAGTCGCTATAAGAACCCGGAATATTGTCCTCGTATTGCGCATGGAGAAGCGTCAATATAAAAAAGCAACGATGCCGGGCTGGGATGGGATCCAAAGTCACAGAGATAGCATCCCAACCGGCCTTGATGTACAGCGTGATAGCCAATCGTCGGTTTGCAAACCCACACAAGGTCTACAGCCAGGTAGTTGAATCAAATAACGGCCAACATCAAGCTGAGTAGCTGATTGGTCATTATGGAGCCGATTCATACAACTCCTGGAGAATATTGGGCTGACTGGCGCGAGGATGCTCTGCAGACAGCAGTACATCTCGCTGTGTGAATGGGAGAGATTGCGTTTGAGGAAACCAGATACGCTTTAACTCGGCTGCTAATAGATAGATAGGTATATAAAGACATTACAATTCTGTCAATGCGAACAACAGGAAACGCCGGGGGTTCCTGGCTTTAGGCCATCCAGTGGCTCAGATGTGTCATGTCGGGGGAGTCCTCTACAGCCACGAGGATACCATGGGATAATGGTAAGAATGAAGACGAAATTACAGAGACTCGCTCAAACAAAAATTGCCAGAGCGGCGCAGAACCCACCCGCCCAGACCGCCCCGGCGTGCCAGCCCACGGTGCTGCCGGCGGCGGAGCCGAGCCCGTTGACCGGTCGTCCCCTCGGGGGTCCTAGGCCGTCGCCCTTGTCATTGCCCTTGGACTTGTCGACGAATTGGACCTGGGTTGCATCACCAGGTGCAAACAGGATGCCGATGCTGTCGGCGGAGCGAGCGTCGATCCGGTCCTCGTCCAGGAGCGGGTTGTTGAGCTCGTCGCACGGCGGCCGGTCCAGTCCCGGGTCTATCCTGTTGGTCACCGAGATGGGCAGGTCGAAGATGGTGTAGTGGCTAACCCCGTTGAGCTGGAAGTTCTGGCGGAGGGAGATCTGCACCATGGTTGGTTAGCCCGGGCAGTATGACTGGCGTAATGGCCCAGTCCTCCCAGTCTCGATCCGACGCTCGCTGTGTCTCTCCGTCCTCCAAGAAAGAGTGAAAAGGTGCTCACGTTGTAGACACCCCGCGCGCTGTTCGCGTCCCTCGGTTGGCCGTCGCCGACCAGACAGTTTGGCCAGAGCCAGTTGATGTGTTTGACCGTGCTTCCGGGCTCCTGGGCCATGAGGTCGCCAAAGCTGTTGTTGTTCAGGGTCGCGGTGCCGTTGGATATTGTAAAGTTCCTGCCCGTCTCTCTGCTGTAGAGGAACATGGTGATGTTGTGTATCTGGAGGGTTGAGCATCGGAGTCAAAGGGGTTCTGCGTCAGCGCGACTAGAAGCACATATGCGTAGGTATGTGACAGCTTTCTCTCTTGGCGCATCCCCTGCTCACCTTGGTAGGGCTTTCCGCGGCGTAGGGTGGCAGGTTCAGCCTGCCATTTGCGGTCACATCGATAGATATATGAAGCGTCTCTGTTTTTGAGCCTGTCTCAGCAAGTCTCTCCATGCTGAAAACGGTGTCCTGGACATGAGAGGCAGAGAGCACAGAAGCGCGGAGTCTTGTATGCCCAACGCACCTCCGCCCATGGGTGTGCCCGCTATAGAAGAGAGATGCCATCAGTTAGCATTCGAATTCGGTACGCCCGAGATGGAGATATGTAGCTCACGTTGTGGCGCATTCCAAATCACCAATCCAGGGCTGTACACTTGCCCGCCGGCTATCGTGAACGGCTGCGCCCGGGCTTGTGAGACGAATAGTATCGCCTGGATAGCCAGGCATGACAATACAGACGGCATCCTAAGCGGTCCTGCTCTCGAGGGCATAATTGGTGGCAGACTAGTCCATCCGTGTAAATGGTATGGCTTGTTACGGCAGGCGCATACAAAGTGCGGGAAGAAAAGGTGGCGGGCCACGTTGGTTGCAGAAGAACGACGGGGGAGGGTGACGGGGCGAAGAGCTTAAAGAATTCCTCCCAGCACACGGCCCGTTGGTCTTCCAGCCGAGCAAGCGAGAGGAGATCATGGGCATGGGTGCGTGTTCTCGGCAGAACGAACCACACACTCGTTTTCCCACCAGTCCAGGCCACCCGTTCGTCGCCGGCTCCCTGGCGGTGACGCCATGCTCGGTCAATGCCTCTTCCAGACATCCATAGCCCGGGTTGCCACCCCACCAAGCAAAGCACAGGGCAGAGTCACATCCCGCCCAGCCGTCACTCCCTTGTATCGGCCATGCGAACAGAGTCGGATGGCAAGATAACCGAAGGGTGTCCCTGGGGCCCCGAGGGTTCCCATCGTCAGCCAATGCCCATTGTTGGTGCATGTTTCAGACCGGCCTGGGTTCCCACTCGTCCGACAGCAGTGGGGCATAAAGATGCCACGCCGGATCTGCGGCATGTCACGCCTAAAATGAACGGCTTCAAACGCAGGGTTCTTTTTCTTCATTTCGCCAGGGGCTTCAGCCACACCAAGTTGCTCAAGCCACACCAAATCATCGCCCCACCATCGCGAGTGGGCACCTCATTCATGAATTATCTTCAATTCATCATTGGTCATCTTCGCTCACTTCTCCTTTTGGCGACTTTGGGTCTTTAAAGTCGGGTGCGACCGCCCATCTGTGGTTGTAGGTTCAGCATTCGTGTCTGCATCTCTCTCCATGCCGACAATCCTTCCGCCTTGATTCTCTCGCCCTCGCTCTCGCAGACATTGGTCTTTTCTCCTGCCCGGTATTTGAATCAGATGTCGTCCATGTCGCGAGCTTTGACAGCAACCAGGGTCTTGGCCGGACACCTCACCAGATCCTCCCCGCATGGGCCAAGGCATCTCAAAAGCAGCCACTCGTGCTTCCGTGCCTACAGCCATGGTCGCCTGGGCTCCATCCTGAAAGTCTCGCAAGAGGTCGAGGATGCCATAAAGACCAACAGACCCGTCGTGGCTCTTGAGTCCACCATCTACACCCATGGCGCCTTTGACGAGGATCTGGGGCTCGAATCCATCGTTCGCGATCACGGAGCCGTCCCCGCCGTCATAGGTATCCTCGATGGCACCCCGACGGTCGGACTGACCCCGGCCGAGAGAGACCGCATCGTCTCCGAGGGTGCCAAGAAGGTGTCGCGTCGAGATATCGCATATTTGGCCGGAATGGTGAGATTTTTATTGTGAAGCCACAAGATCCTGCCGTCCTTCTATCCCTGATTTCACCTCTCCAGCTGGGCTAAGGCGGGCATGCTCGAATCTGGACATAGGGCATTGCCGGCCGTCGTATGCATGGAGGCACCACCATCGCAGGCACCATGGTGCTGGCGAGGCTCGCTGGGATCAGGGTGTTCGGAACTGGAGGCCTCGGCGGCGTCCATCGTGGCTGGGAAACCACCATGGACATCTCCGCAGATCTTACCGAGCTTGGCAGGACCCGGGTCGCCGTTATTAGCGCTGGATCTAAAGGCTTTCTGGACATCCCCACGACCCTCGAGTACCTTGAAACACAGGGAGTCCTCGTGTCGACCTTCGCCGATGGCCGCTCCGGTGATGTCGATTTCCCCGCCTTCTGGGTGAGAGAGAGCGGCACCAGGAGCCCTTCGACAGTCCAGAATGAAACGGAGGCCGCAGCCATGATTCTGGCCCAGGAGAGGCTTGATATAGAATCCGGCATTCTGTTTGCTAACCCAATCCCCGCCGAGCATGCCATCCCCAGAGAGGAGATGGAGCAAGCCATCAACCGTGCCGTTGCCGAGGCAGCAGAGCTGGGCTTCTCCGGACACCGTAACACTCCGTTCGTCCTGCAGAGGATCAGGGAGTTGACGAATGGAGCTAGCGTACCGGCAAACCTTGCGCTTGTGCGGGCAAACGTTGCCCGTGCTGCTAAAATCTCCGTGGAGCTCTCCCGACTCGAGTCCAGCGGTTCTGCGGCTGCCTTGTAAATACCACTACATATCTACTACCTACCTAGATGTCTCCTCATGACGTACCAGATGTGAATATCGCATGCTGATTTGTTTGGCTTTTGCTTGCAGTCAGCCTAGTATAGGCAATGCGAGAGATATACGGACCTATCAAAGCCAGCCAAGAATTGTGACGACAGAGGAGAAGGTCAGTGCCTACACCGGACACATTTGGTCTTATCAAAATGCGTGCACGAGCGAGCTAATTCGCCTGCCAAGAATGTCTCCAAGGTTGATATCCTGGTCGCCGGATCCATTGCTCTCGATCTGAGCTGTGACTTCTCTCCTGGGGCTGGGGGTAAGAGTGGCGAGGTTACGCCCAGGCATCACACCTCCAATCCGGCCTCAATCACTCAAGCCGCCGGCGGTGTTGGGTTCAACGTCTCGCTTGCCGCCCATCGTGTTGACCGCCACACCACAACGCGGCTGTGCAGTGTGATCGGCGATGATGTGTAGGTTGCGTTCTCGCTCTCGTATTTCCCGAGCCCCAGATCTGACATCCCATATCTAGCGCTGGTGCTACCCTTTTGTCTATAATGGAGTCCTCCGGGATGGACACTGCGTTCATCCGCCAGCTGGGCCGGGAATACCACTCATCCCGAACAGCGCAGTATGTGGCTGTCAACGACGCGGAAAAAAACCTCGTGCTCGCCATGGCGGACATGGACATCCTCGCCGGCCACTCGTTCAAGGCTTACTGGCATTCCGCGATCGCTGCGTCCCGCACCAACTGGCTGGTGGTCGACGCCAACTGGAGCGAGAACGACGTGCACAACATTTGGATTTCGGCTGGCCGCGAGTACGGGTGCAAGATCGCGTTCGAGACCGTCAGCACTTACAAGTCGGCCAAGCTCTTCCCACCACCACCCGCCAGGCCGACGAGCGGGCCGAGGGGCCACTCAGAGCTGCTGCACCCGACGCCGCTCGTCGACCTAGCCACCCCTAACAGCTACGAGCTCTCGGCCATATACAACGCGGCCAAGGACAACGGCTACCTCGAGAACTCGGAGTGGTTCAGCGTCATCGACGCTCTGGGCATGACCGGGGCGCGGGACAGGTTTGTGAGGCTGGCGTCGACCGCCCTGACGGACGAGGGGATCCCGCAAATGAACATCCAGCTGCTGCCGTACATCCCGACAATCCTCACCAAGCTCGGGCCCAAGGGCGTGCTGCTGACCATGCTGCTCGGGCCCGACGACCCGCGACTGCGCTCGGCCGAGGCGCAGCCGTACATCCTGGCCAAGGCCACAGGGCAGCACCCCCACGTCGGGGGTGTCTACATGCGGCTCTTCCCCGCGGTCGAGGAGGTCAAGGATGTGGTTTCGGTGAACGGGGCTGGAGATACGTTCATGGGCGTCCTTGTAGCCGGTCTGGCGCGGGGAGGCAAGGTGGAGGAGCTTGTGGATGTTGCTCAGAGGGCGGCTGTGATGACGCTTCGTAGCCACCAGGCCGTCAGCGAGGAGCTGGGAAGGCTGGAGGCGGAAGTGGCGAGCGCAGCTCAGCGATGAGCATTATGTTTTGACCTGGTGATGTATCCCCAAAGCTGCCACAAGATTTCAACAGCAAAGTAAGGTATATTGGCCGTTTTTCATCTCTTTCGCCCTCAATGCCAAACTTTGTTGGGTGTTTGGGCCAGGGGTACCTACTACTTGGGTGGTCGCGCCCCACTTACCACACGGGCCAGCGTTATCGATAAGTCTCCCGCTGCCCGCCAAAAAAAAAATTTGGAAGACCAATTGATGCCATTTTATTGAGCCTTGGAGAGCCGTCGCAAGCAGGACCACAACGCACCAAGAAAAGCTTCTGTCGAGGCTTTCTGCCAAGTCTCTATCAGTTAGCATGGCGCCAACTAACCGGAGAGAGTTCGAGGCATCGGACGAGTCGGACGACAGCTTTGCTGGGTTCGACGACGACGATGCCCTGCCCGCTGCTTCCGAAGTCAAGCTCCAGGCCCGCAACATGGATGCGGAGGATGAAGAGCTCGAACGGCTGGTTTTCGGCGACAGGGACAATTTCCGGAGCAAGCTCTTCGACAACGACGACCTGCCCACGACCAAGGATCTGACCCTTGCCGACGCTCCCCCAGCGCCGGCCAGCGGCGCGGCGTATGTCGCCGACTCGGCTCTGTTTTTCTTTGCCACCGACAAGGAGCCAGTGTCTGACGGACAGCTGGTGAAATCCGCATCGAAAACGCTCGAAGACCCCACCGCGCGGGGCGGCGCGGCCGCTTGGGAGGATAGTGACGACGAGAAGCTGTCTGTGTCCCTCGCGGGCGCCACGAGACTGCGGAAACTGCGTCTCGCAGAAGGAGAGGATGTGGTGAGCGGGGCTGAGTACGCCAGGCGACTGCGCCAACAATATCTACGTCTGAACCCAGAGCCGTCTTGGGTCAAGGAGGCGACTGGGCGGGAGCCGAAGCGACGTAGAAGGTCGTCAGCGTCGTCAGGGTCCGACAGCGGGAGCGAGGACGAGGATGAGGGCATTGGCCCGTCTGCCATGCCACTGGATGAGTTCCTGCGCGACGCTAGCGCCCTCGTGGAAAGCGCGGGCCCGAGGAAGAGGAGGAAACTACGGCCGGAGACCATCAACATACAAAAGACGCGCGACATCCCGGATATTCACAAGGGCCCCGTGGAGTCCCTGTCCTTCCACCCCCAGCACCCCGTGCTTCTCTCATCGAGCACGTCCTCAATGCTGCACCTCCACCACATATCGCCGGCCGCATACCCGACGCCAAATCCGCTCCTCACCTCGGTGCAGGTGCAGAACACTCCCATCAGAAGGGCCGAGTTCCTGTACCCCTCGGGCGACAAGATATTGTTTGCGGGTCGGCGGCGCTTCTTCCACTCGTGGGATCTGTCATCGGGACAGGTGACCAAGGTCAGCCGGATACACGGGCACAGACTCGAGCAGAGGACGGTCGAGCGCTTCCGACTCAGTCCCTGTGGGCGATATATGGCCATGATCGCGACGGACCGCACGGGCGGTGGCATGATCAACGTGATGCGCGTTGGCACGATGCAGTGGATATCCCAGGCGAGGCTGGACGGACGTAGGGGCATTGCCGACTTTTGCTGGTGGAGGACGGGCGATGGTATCACCATCCTAGGCAGGGACGGAGGGGTTGGAGAGTGGAATCTAGAAGCGAAAAGGTTCGTCGGCGTCTGGAGGGATTCGGGCTCGACGGGCGGGACGGTTCTTGCCATGGGTGGGCGGGACGGCCCCTCGGAGCTAGGTGACGACCGATGGGTCGCCATCGGCTCCAACAGTGGCATCCTCCAGGTCTACGACAGACATGACCTTGTCATCGACGACGAGGGTGGCCGTGACGGCGACGATGACGCCGGCGCGGTGTCGATTGTCAAGGCGAACCCGGAGCCAAGGCGAGTGTTCGAGTCGCTTACAACGCCAATCACCGTGGTCACGTTCTCGCCCGACTGCCAGCTGCTGGGGTTCGGGAGCATACACAAAAAGGACGCCTTCAGGCTGGCGCACATGCCTAGCTGCACGCTGTACCGCAACTGGCCGACGGAGAACACACCGATGGGCAAGATCACAGCCGTTGCGTTTGGGCGGCAGAGCGATCTGCTGGCAGTGGCCAACGAGCGAGGCATGATCCGATTATGGGAGATCAGGAGCTGATAGGCTGCCGACCACCCTTGACACTGCTCAGAACTTGAGCATGTGGTAGCTATTTTTTGTTGCCTCTTGTCGGCAAACCAAGACATCCAGAAATACACCGCTCGAAAGGCAGGGCTCGCTTTGGTGAAGCTCACTGGCACACGCAGTCATGCAGCCGCGTGCAGTGTTTGGCGAGGTTGTACCGCACAAGATGCAGCGAATGCCAGCCTACCAGCAAGGCTCTGTGGCCGCGCCTTGCCTGGTCACGTTGACAGCACCGTGTGTTGTCTTGCAGCCTCCATGTGTAAGCGGGTTAGGCGAGAAGGTGGCTGGCCTGGTGTTCTGATTGTCCAGCAAGGCCCTGTGCGCGGGTAAGCTGGGCCGGCTTCCTGCTGCCCAAGCCTCGACACACCTTGGCAATGATGTCGTCGATGCTCACAAGAGGCGAAAGGATTCCCTTACAACTGGCCCGCAGCACGACACGAAAACCAGCGGGAACGGGAACCGGGTCTGTGCCCGTGCGACTGCTTCCGGGTGGACAGTTCCAATTCTAGTCGCGGCAGTCGGCAGTCGAAGAGCCACGAGCGCGGAACACCGGGGGGCTGCCATTGCCATCTGTGCTGTCGCGATGCCGTGTCAGGCATCAAGTGGCGACCCACTCGCAGCCCGGTTGCTGGGGCTGGGGACGGTGGGGAACGGCCAGGGGTGGTTAGTGATGTGGCCTCTTTCGTAGCGGCGCGCGGCAAGTCAGAGCTGGCAGCTCAAGCTCCCATCCCTTTTGCGCAAGCTCAGCGGATGCGACGCCTGCCATTGAGCCAATTCGGGGCGCGCGCCAAGCATGCGGCCGGGGCCCTGGTCTGCCGGGTCAGGGCGAGACGGGCACGCAGGCACGCCAAGGGGAGGAACTCAATGGGCGTCTGGGGCAGATTGATGCGCCAGCGACTCTCGGCGAGCGTGCGTGCCCTCGCTTTGTTGGCCGACAGCGACGCCAGCCAGCCGCTGCGGCTTGCCGCGCCAGATCGACCGGCCAGGTGCGCGCGTTTTGAGCGTCATACCATTGAGCTGTAATCTGAGAGGTTGTTGCAGGAGACTACGGAAGAGCGTGTTGTCGTCTGATTGCTCTAGTTGCTCTGCAGGCTGTCACTCGGCCGCCTCCAGCGAATAGGAATGCGCGGCTTCTCCGCCTTTTCCCACGTTCTTTTCTTTCGCGCCCAATTTTTTTTTTTCCCACTCCCTCCCAGTTTCTCTTGGGCCCCTCCACTTTTCTTGCGTTGCTGCGCTGGCAACGTCTCCATCCACACCCTCGAGATCAGACAGATCCCATGGCGGCCGGACAAGCCTCCAGTGCCATTCGCCTTGTAATCGGCGCATGTCTGCCTGCTTGGGTACCGAGACACGGCTAGCAGCAGGTACCTCCTTCCCACCCACTCAAGCGAGAAGCATCTGCGGCGACTGCATGTATATCGTCATTGGCGCATGCCCCGTACCTACATGGGTGGGTAGGGGAGGTCAAGGTAGGGCTGGTCGTGGTCGTCGACGGAATGGTTGGGCGACAGCGCAGACGCACCACGCTTGCCCACGAAGAGGAGCCATTTTGGGCCCCTCACACCGAAGTCGGTCGATGGGTCTCCCCTCTCGTCTCCTGGCCTGCCCACGCTGCCCTGCTGCATGCATGCGTGCCTCCGCTGGCTCGGAGTGGAGAGAGAAATCCAGGAAGAAAGCTCTTTGCTGGCCTCTGCTTGGTCTGGTCCTGCGAGCCCTCCCTATTCGGGCTCGCTTTCCTTAAAACGATCGTGGACTTCCCTTCTCTGCATGCCTGTTTATGGGCAAACCCGAGTCGCGTCTCTTTCTGTACAGATAGCGTATGCCCTCTTCGTCGAAGCGCTCGAGTATAATATCGGTGGCTGGCTGGAGCACGGTTTGGCGCACCCCATCCCCCCGACCTCCCATTACAGCCACTGCAGACCCCCTGGGCCAGCTCAAGCGGTACGGTGGACCCCCAGCGACGGCTTCACCCAGTGGTCCTGCAATCCTCGGCCCCCTGACCCAGCCCACTGGGCCCACAGCGCATGTGCCTCAGCATGGCCTGGGACTCTACTTCTTTTAAGATGCGGTCCTCGTCGAGACGGGCAAGTTCCGCATCCCCTCCTTCGAGGTTTCGTCGCAGAGACGCGACCGCTACTACAATGTCGCAACGACTATCTCGACTGCCGTCCCATGAGCCTCTCAGCATGGCGCCGGCCGCCATCCCGACGACCACGCCGGCCCTGTCCCCGATCATAGAGGAGACTGCCCGTGATCCTGCGGCCCCTCTGGCGGTCAGGGTGCAGGTGCACTTCACCGACCCCTTGGTCCGCGATGCCCACCACCCGTACACCAGAGACTACGCCAGCTCCGATGCCCTCCGCCCGACCAAGCGCCTCTGCAAAGGCCTCGTCCGCCGCATCGAGCACTGCAGCGAGGAGCTCATTACCCGGCGCGACCCTACGGCGCTCCTGCAGAGGCTTCCCGGCCAGGGCCCGAGAGAGCTGCGCTACGAGCTGGTCTTCACCGTCCTACAGCCCGACCGGGTCTTCGCCCAGCGCGCGTTCCAATCCTACCAGCGCGAGCCGCTGTCCCAAGAATTCGCCAGCGAGATCCTGCTCGCGACACACCGCATGATCGGCCTCTTCCTGAGGCAGCACGACAAGGGCTTCAAGTGGACCAACGAGCCCGTCCGCGACCACCGCTACATCAACCGCGTTATCTCATCGTCGCTGTTGGGCATCGGCGAGCCCCTGCCGCTCGGATGCGTGCCTCCGTCCCACTTCCTCGAGGACTCTCAGACCTTCCAGTTCACGCCCGGATACAGCATAGAGTTCTCCTTCAAGAGCTCTAGCCAGTTGCGCAAGGAGAACGAGTGGTCGCGGACCCTGTCCATCAAGAGCGGTCAGGACGCGCCGCTGAACCTGTCGCTGAGCGAAAACCTGCTCTGGGCTGCTTCCGAGGTCGTCAACACGGCCCTGGGAGCAAAGAAGCGGGAGCTGGACTTTGAGCACAACTCTTGCGAATGGCTCGAAGGCCCCGTCAAGTGCAAACACTTTGAAGAGAACGCGCTCGAGATCGAGATCAGGCTCGAGAACAGCCTGGGGCCGGTTTACGAGCACCTCAACCGCCGCATCCTCACCAAACTGGCCATGTTCCGTGATGCCGACGGCGAGGACTGCTACTACTTCCTGCGCGACATGCAGGCTGGGCTTGCACGCCTGCGCAACAAGGCCGACGAGCAGATCTCGCAGACGAACGACTTCGAGCTGCGCGTGCTGGAGCTCCGGGGCCCCGGATGGAAGGTCGAGTGCCCAGCCCAGTTCACCCTGGACGGTGCCGTGACGTACTCCCAGCGCAGCATCGAGGCCATCCTCGAGCGTGTGCAGAGCGGCATCGCCGACGTGCTGCGGGGCGACGACGCCGCCGTCCACCTCACCGCGTACAAGCGCGGCCATCTGATCCTCGACAAGGCCCTCGTCGCCCGTGACGACGGCCGGAGGCCCAAGACTCCTGCCTCTACGCGGGATGTCGAGGCTGAGAAGAAGGCGTTGGTATCTCGCCTAGAAAGCCGGATACAGCAGGACCTAGACAGGATCCTCAAGGATACCTGCTCGCTCGATGACCTCTCCGAGGACGACTCGGAAGGAGAGTCGAACGCCAAGGCGCAAGCGGAGCTGTTGCAGCCTGCCGAGATCTCAGCAACCCCAGTGGCACGCACTCCAGTCAAGAAGGGCCTGTTCATATCCACAACCCCAACGACGACTCCACCTAAACGTGCCGTCCTCGATTTCGACGGCTCGGCCGAGCTTTCCGCCCTCTCGCGAGCGACGACTCCTGTTCCCCAAACGCCGCGCAGTCCCAGCATACAACTCGGCGACCCCTTCACTCCGGTGTCTGCCAGGTCGTTGTCGCGGGTCTTCCCTTTGGTGCCCACCAAGTATACTCTGGGCTACTCGAGGGCCAGCAGCGACATGACCCTCACCGGCAGCATCGACGAGATCACACTCCCCTTGGAAGCCGATGACGACGAGGCTTTACAAAAGCGGCCTGCCGTCGTTGAAGCAGAGCTGTTGCCGGAAGTCGACTCGTCAGCCATTGACACGGCACCCGCAGCTGACCGCGCTACTCCTGAGCCGGAAGTTGCCCAAGCCGCGCAGGAATCAGAGTCCGACGGTGACTCGAAGCCCTCTCAGAGTGGGGCGCCAGCGCCGGTAGAGCTCGAAGGGAATGCTGCCAAGGGATCCATCCTCTCCAGCGATCCTGCCGGTTCTGTGGCCGGAGATGATGAGGCGGAACCTGTGTCGCCTCAGAGCACTCGCCCTAACACCGCCGAGGGTGACGCCCCCGCCGACGGACTCCCCGAGCCTCCCGTAACTCCAGAGCCAGAGGAGAAACAGGCCAAACCGGAGTCGGGAGCTACCAGTCTTGTTCTTTATGATACTCACAGGCCCCTGTACGCGTCCTTTATGAGCTATGAGGAGTCGATGCCCTCGACGCCAGGGCTGAGTCAAGGAGACGAGGCGTCTCCGAGGCACAGCCTCCTCATCACGCCAACATTCCTGAGGACGCTGTCTGGAGCCGCCCGCCCCATCATTGTCGGCGATATGGACAAGGACGAGGCTGGTGCCGCATACGGCAACTCTGACGATGAGGCCATGGAGGACTCACCCTCGGCAGACAGGCTGACCATGAGCAAGCGTAACCTTCAGGCAGAGCTCGCTGCCGCCGGGTCTGCACTCGGTGACGACAATGGCTTCTCTCAGAGCAAAGCTACCTTTGACTTTGAGGATATGGATGGCGAGAGCAGCCTTGCCGCGTCCGGAATCCTGCCGCAGATCGACGAGGTACCGACTGAGGAAGAGCAGGAGTCCGAAGGTGACGAGTCGTCGCCGACCGCCTCTCATGGGCCGAAGCAGAGTGCCGGTGCCACCGCTGAGCCGAGAGCACCCGAACTGGCGACTCGGGAGGCGGAGACCGCGGCCGCCATGGAGACGAAAGACGTCGCCTCCGTGGCCACCCCGATACATGCCACACCCGCGACTGTATCTGATATCAAGACATCAGATGCCCCGGCTGAGGTGAGCGTCAACGCGGCACCTGTCGTGGAGGTCCAAGAGACGTCACAGCCAGCCACCAACGAGCCCGCTCATAGCGCCGATCATAAAAAGGACGTCGATGACACAGCCTCAGTGTCGTCTCAGGACTCGGCAAACACCCCCGGAGGGGCCGAGGTGCGCCCAGCCACACCTGCCTCGGCGGCCCTAGGCAGCCCAGTCACTCCCCGGGCGGCCGCCGCGCAGGAGAAAACCGCCACTACACCATCCGGCCCGGCTCTCGCTCCTCGGGGCCGCATCAGCTCCGAGTCCTGGGAGGACGGTGACAATCTGCAGGGCCGAGACTCTGTCGACACGTACAGGACAGAGAACGGGGACGATGATGTGGCCCGGCCGCCAACGACGCCGCCACCGCGCCGCAAGTCCTTCTCGACTGCCGGCCGCCTGGCTCTCGAATGTGGCCTACGAGGCGCGTTGGTAGGCCCGCGTCACTGGCCTGGCGAGAACGACGCCGCCGCCGACTCGTCGGCCCCCGGCTGGCTGACCGCCGCCGCCGCCGTCGCCGAAGCGGTCGCCGTCGTCGCAGCGCCAACCACTCCGCGCACGCTGGCGACCCCGCGCCCCACGCTTAGCACCCGCTCCTCCTCCAAGGGGCTCAAGGTGCTGCGGCCACACGTCGTGCAGAGGCGCACCACGACCGCAGTCATCGGCTCGGCTGGCAAGCCGTCCCCGCTCAAGAGGCTACCCAAGGGCGCCAGGCGGCGGACCAAGTCGTCGTCGGCGACGGCGGTTCTCGAGGGCCGCAAGTATCAATATGGCCTAGACGACTCGTCGACCGACGAGGACGACGACGGGTACGAGACCGACGACGGCGGTGTCATGCTGCCGCGCTTCATGATGCTGTTTGCCAGCATGGCCGTTGCCTCGCAGGTGCTGCAACATTAATACTCTGTTCTCCCGCGCCACGTTTCTTTTCCTTTCGTTCCTTTCCTTTTCTTTCCTTTCCTACAGCGATTGCTTTTATTTCCTGTCTTGCAGCAATTCACTCATGACCAACAATGCACCGCACGATTAAAAAGAATGCAAATAATCTCAATCAAGGGGAAAAAAAAAGGAAGCCGGGAAGCATACGTGCCCTCCGCACGGGAGGAGTTCTGCTTTGTTTTAACGCGTTAGACACTTCACTTTTTATTTGTCACTGACCGCATCCGGTTACGATTCCACATGGAGAATGGAGGGAAATGAGATACGACGAACCCGAGGGCGCAACGCTGGTCAAATGGATGACGATGGAGACGCAGACACGATCTAGCTAGAGAGGCGAGTTTGAATTCTTGAGCAGTCGTTTGGCTTTGGCGAGGGAATACGGAGAGCAATTTAGATCTGAGTGTACATATGCATATTATACCCCCTTCAAGATTCCTGCCTCATCCTCGGCGGCAACAGTCGAGGTTGGGCACTTTAACGAGCCACAAGGCATTTCCATTTTCGGCCAACAAAACAAACGAGCTGTATTCTCGTGACGTGACAATGTGTACGAAACCAAAGTGACTATACTATAGCTCATCCTTGACTCTGCTCCTTTTTGCGTGTTCTCCTTCGGCCGGCTGAGACGCGTCCTGGGCCACCTCGACTGGCTCCTCCCACATCCTCTTCTTGGGGTTCGGCGCATCCGAATCCCCGTTCTCGGACGGAGCAGCGACCTCGCCATCGATAACCTTGCCGACCTTGTCCATCATGGAGTCGGAGCCGGCCGAGCCCTCCTCCTTTTCCTTGTCGCCGTGGCCAACCCTGGCAGTAGGAACGGCGCTTCCGCCGTCACCCGCCATGCCGACGACGCTGGTGCTCCCCGAGGTGCCCACAGCCTCCATCCTGGCCCCGGCGGGCTGCTGACCCTGCTGCTGCATGTTGCCGACCAGCGCCAAGCCACCGCTGACGCCCTTCCTGGTAGACCACCAGCCGACCCTCAGCGGGACCCAGACCAGCCACCAGAGCGGGCCGTACATCAGACGGCGGAACACGAGCCAGGCGGCCGTGGCCAGGAGCAGGTAAAGCGTCGTGCGCAGGTACCAAGTGTCGGACTTTTGGGAGCTCGCGAGCGTGCGCAGCAGCGAGCGCGACGCGGCCAGCAGGCCGTCGAGCCCCGCGTAGCGGTCGTCGAGCTCGCGCAGCGCCGCCGTGCTCTCGGCCAGGGCCTGGGCCGCGTACGCCGACCGCGCCAGCTCCGCCGCCATCAGGTCGTGCGTGCGCCGCAGCGACGCCGTCACGTCGTGCGCCGCCCCGACCACCTTGTCGTTGCTGTCGTCGTCCTTGTCCTTGCTGCGGCCACGGTCGGGCTTGAGGAGCGTCTGTCGTCGTCGCGTGTGGGCGGGGGCCGGAGACGAGGCGCCGGACCGGGACAGGGACAGGGATCGGGACCGGGTCGTGGCCGCCGACGAGACGGGCGGCGTGGCGTACGACGCCAGCAGGGCGGCGCGCTCGGCTCGTAGCGCGGTGGCCATCTTTTGTCTCACCGACAGCTGGGCTTTCCTGAACTCGATGCGGTAACTGTGCACGCACGCACGCACGCACGCATCGCATGTTAGAGATGAAATATCGAAGCGAAGTCAAAGAATGAGAGACACGGGACAAAAAAAAAAACATACGCCTTGAGCTCCTGACGCAGCCTGTCGGCAGCGTCCTTGAGCCGCATCTTTGTCCTCTCCGCCTCGCTGCCGGGGCGGCCGGAGCGGAGGTCCAGCATCTCCTCGCGCAGCAGCTCCAGCTCCTCGTCCGTCTCGCGCAGGCCCTGCGTGATGTCGGCGCCCAGCTCCGACACGACGGTGCCGTCGGCGTGGTCACCGTCGCCGGCATCGTCCGCGAGCGGCACCACCGAGCCGGGCTGGAGCTTGAGGCCGGCCAGGCGGTCGATGAGCGTCTTGAGCTGCGATGTCGTCTCTTGGAGCTGCGCCAGGCGCTCCTGTAAGCCTTGGAAGGACATTTCTTTTTTTTTTTTTCTTCTTCTTCTTCTTGGGCGCCCAGAAACGGTTGTTGTTTTCGTGCTTTGGTTACGGGTTCTTGTTCGTGCGTGACGTGTTTCGCTTGCTCCTCGTTTTTAAGAGTGCGTGGTTTCGACCAGCAGCTGAGGCGGTGGTGGTGAAAGCTGGCAATAATCCTCTCCCAACTGGGTATATGCTATACGTCAGTCATGACTTTGTCCATTCTCCGTAAGACACAACACAATGTGGCGTTGGCGCCAACATGGCTAAGTGGGGTAAATCTCCATGTGGCTCGTGCACGGCCATCGAGCTCCCACGCATTCCATGATTTCTCCAGCCTATCACGGGCGACCAATCCCACCTCGTCTTCCACATCCTCTCCTCGCCCGGCAGACCCAACAATGAACCGCTTCGTCACAGAGGTCAGGACAAAGTTCAACCCGTTCTCGCCCGGCGCGAGGCCGGCGCGGCTGTTCCTGGCGTACCTGCCGCCCGACGCCCGCGCCTCGGGCATGAGCATCATCACAACCCTGCTGCCCAAGGCCTCGACCGAGCCGCCGTTGCTGCAGGTCAAGTTCAGTAGGTTCTTTGCCGCCCCAGGCCGTACCCAAGGTTGTTTGTATATTTGCCGAGTAGCTTCTTTTCCCTAACTACGACTACCTACGCACAGAGGACGGCAAGGAGCTAAACCTCGAAAGCGAAAAGCTCGGCATCAAGGGCATCCTCGAAGAAATCGACAGGCATTGCAGAGTGCTACAGAAGCAGGCCGACCTGAGCGATTAAGGCTTTTGGCGANGGGGGGAGTAGCACGATACCAATTTTCAGGTCTGGACGTCTTGTGAGATGTGCCAGCACTTGACGACACAAAAGACTTGCAGCTGTACAAAGAACAAATCACACATGTAACAAAACGCGACATGAGCTTCGAGGAGTGTTACGGCCTTTATGATACCCACGTATAACGGCCCGCCACAATAAACTAGGGAATGTAGACACAAGAGATGAACCTGGCAGTTCCGAAAGAATCAACCCGTGCTTTTCTTTATTTCCTTTGCTTTTGCCTGTTCTATCTCGAGGAATCGACATGACCAGCCCTTAGGAGCGATGCTTAGCAACCCGACTCCACTCAGGCGGAGGCGCCGCTGATGAAGAACCACTTGTCAATCGAGGCATCAATCTTCTCCGGGGGCAGGTTCTGGTTGGGAGGCATGGGCGGCAGCCTGTCGGGCGTGATGACGCTGGGCGAGTGGCTGATGGCCAGGTTGGTGGTCGAGATGTTGCCAGCCTGAGCCTTGCCAGTGATGAGCCTCTCCCAGGCCTCGGAGCACTCGCGGATGACGTCCATGGCGTACCTGCGTGTCGTCCAATTCTGTTAGCACCAAATTACCTTGGCACGGCGCGAAGAGGTCGTGCAAATCCCCTGGTCGAGGAGCAACTGACTTCTTGTTCTTGCACTCGCCGGTAAAGGCGAACTGGTTCTCGGGCTTGCCGTCGGGGATCTTGTAGATGCGGAACCACTCGTTGGTGGCGCGCAGGAGGCCGGGCAGGTGGCGCTCGACGTCCTCGACGTCGTTGAGCTTGGGGGCAAGCGGGTCGTTCACGTCGATGACGATGACCTTCCAGTCCGTCTCCTCCTCGTCCAGCAGGGCCATGACGCCGAGGACCTTGACCTGCTTGACCTGGCCCGTGTAGCCGACCAGCTCGCCGATCTCGCAGACGTCGAGCGGGTCGTTGTCGCCCTTGGCCTTGGTCTCGGGGTGGATGGCGTTGGGGTCCTCCCAGGTTTGGGGGAAGGCACCGTAGTTCCACAGGTAGCCCTTGTGGGGGAAGCAGTTGCGCACGTATCGCAGCTTGCCCTTCTTGATGTCCTGCTTGATGGGGTTGAGGAGCTCGTCCTTGGAGATCTGGAGGGTAATGGGTTAGCAAACGCGGAAAGGCCCCGAGGCGCGGATGGCGAAATGGCAGACGGCGGACGGCGAGAAGGGCGCACCTCGAGCTTGGCATTGGTCCAGCGGGGGATCTCGACGACCATGTTCAGCACGGTCTGCTCCTGGTTGGCAAACAGGGGGATGTCATGGAAGGGCGAGAGCGGCACGCCCTCCTTCTCGATGTAGACGCGGTGCTCGAGCGTGTTGGGCGCGCCGACCTTGCGGACGGTGTAGGGCGACGACATGGCTGCGGCGGAGGCAAGATGCCCAGCAATCTGCTCGGTGCGTTGTTGGGCGGATGTGTTGGCCGGCTTCTCGCGGCCGTTGTTGTTTCGGCAGCCGTAGACGATATTGCAGCTCTGGGACGGCGGCAGCGCGGGGTTTGGGCAGGGTTTTCCCGAAGCCAGGTGAGGACACGAACCGCCACAGCCCGGGCTCATGTTTGCTGGACGAGGAGGGGCAGCTGCTGCTTGGCCGGGCGGGGCAGGCGCACGCAATCGGCTTTTCTGGGCCAGTGACGCCACCTCGCCCGATCCGCCCGTCTTATTGGCCAGTTCCCTTTTGGTGGATGGGAGAGCTGCCCGGCGCCACGGGTGGCTGAAGCCGGCTCTGATTGCTGCTGCTGGCGTTGTTGCGGCTGCTCTGGCTATGGCCGTGGTCGAGGATAGGGGCGAGCGTAGGCAGGCAACCAGCCGACGGTGCAAGAGCGGTGGCATCCAGACATGAGTCCAATTAGGTCAATGGCGTATCTAGCCCCTGCGATACTCGACTTCAGTCAAAGCCCGCGTGCGGAACCATCTACCCAGCAGCATGGATGCACCAAGGGGGAGTAAAGACCGGCGGTAGCGGTCGGCAGTCGCCCGGAAGCCAGGCTCGGCTCACGTCTCGGGTCGAAGCATGTCCACCCCTTTACCGTGCATGCATCCCATATCCTCGTCGCCCCTCGGACGCATGGATCGGATTGCCGGAGGGCTACTTACGTACCTTTGTTTATGCACTTAATTATTCTTGTGTCCGAGATGTCGTACTGCACAATCAGTGGTATCAGCATCTAGTTTTTTTTTTACGTACCTAGGTAGCTGGGGTATGATTTTTTTTTCTTCTTCCTTGGGCTTACATCCAATCACTGTAGACCTTGGTTGGGCGAGTCAGCCTTAGAGGCACTCGCCCCTATGTTTCCATCCACCCATGCACGAGTTTCTTAGGGAAAATGCTTTCCCAATCGCGTCTTCAAGCCTTCGTCACCTAACAATTGAAAGCTCACAGTCTTCCAGGTGTGATAGCAGACAACGACTGAGGTGTGACTGGGATGATCTCGCAGTTTGGGGTGACGTGTTATCTCATCTCCATCAGTACTCTCCGAGAATAAGTGTCTACAGCTATAGCTATATTGATCGTGTCGCCATTCCCAGAAAATAGACCTAGGCCATCTGCAAACGCTGGTGTAACATCTATTTGAAGGATCCTCCAGTGGCTGGGTGAGTGGCCAACCTGCGACTGAAGCTGTGCACTCCTGCCGTCGATCCTCGCCCTGATGAAAGGGTGAGAACAAAAAGAATATTCAAATGAGGATACCAATCCTCGCCAACCTTCGTTACCTACTCTCAACCGCGGTCCCCATTTTGTTTCGTGGCGCCGCTGTCATGTCATCCTTTTGTTCGTAACGGCAAACCATCCTCTCCTGGTAATGCCCCTCTTGGCATGTTTTAAGAGTACCCAGTCGTGTTGTCCCATCAAGACGGTTCTGAGGCCATCCTATCCGCTGATGCGACATATATCCGGCGCCTTTCGCACCAGGCTTCAGGCATTCTGAGGACTCGGATGCTCTGCATAATTGTCCCTCGCCCACCTAGCCGCGCGGCCCAGACCTCCCCGAGGCTGCATGCCTCTCATCGCCTAGGTAGGTTGTTCCTGGCGTACTGTGCGCCCCCAAACGCCGGACCGGCGCCGCCCCACCCTTGATGGACGCTCTGGCGCACGATCATGGCTGCCGCCTGGTGAGCCGCCATGCGCTCCTTTTGCCGGTGCCTCTCCTTCAGGTAGCCGGCAGCCTCGGGCCGCATGCGCAGGATGCGCAGAATCATGTCGTCCGACGGGTCCGCCTGCGCCTCCTTGCGCTTCTCCTCCTTGGCCCGCCGCATCGTGCCCAGGTTCCGGCTCATCATGATGCTCTTGCCCCGCCGTATCGTCCCCATGCTCGCAAACGCAGGCCCGGCCGATGCTGCGCTCAGCGCCGGCCCCAGCGACGCCGGCGCCGACAGTCGGTTAGACGCCTGTGCCGCCTGCATCTGCTGATGCTGCCGCTGCGCCGTCGCCGCCACCATCCGCTCCGACGTTCGTATCAGGTTGTCCGTGTCCTCAGCGTAAAAGAAATTGAGAGAAGCCAGCTCGTGCCACTTAGGCGACTTGAGGATTTCCGCCGGCACGCCGAGCGCCTGGCCCTGGTCGTCCTTGGCGTGGAAGAAGTCAAAGAGCATCTCGAGCCACTTGAAAACCAAGTCCATCTCGACCTGTGTGAGCGGCTTCTGGTTCGAAGGCTTGTCCGAGAGTGGCGGCACGAGTATGCTCTCAATCGCCATCAGGACCTCCTTCCAAAGACGCGTCATGACAGCCAACATGGTGGCATTCGTCAGAGTCTGCTTCATGATGAAGAAGTTTTCGTCGAAATAACTGAAGAGGGGCTTCAAGGCGTTCTCGATATCCTCCTGCGTCGTCTGCGACACTTTGGGCGCCCGCTTTTGCCACAGAGACGCAACCGACGACGCGATGCCACGGTTGAGGAGGCCCTTCAGGGTATCGTATGAGAGAGAAGCGTTGATGTGGGTGACAAGCTGTGCGTGTTGATTTGTTCAGGTTAGCCTTTCCATGTACAAAAACGCATGAGGGGGGCCACAAAAAGCACATACCTTGTCCGTCACCTTGCGAACCATGTCCCTCTCTGTTCGCTTCAGATGCCTGAAAGCTTTGCCGAAATAGAACTGGATATCGTCTCTCTCTCCTTCCATGCTGACTCGGATCAGCAGCCTCCCTTGGGTGTCGAGGTCGAGCCAGAACTCGCGTGGGAGGTAGTCGGAAAAGTGCTTCGGGTCGAGCTTGAGCGAGGTCCTTCCAACGAAATCGTGATCGCCGAAAGTGTCATAGTCCCATATGGTAGCGATGAGGTTGATCGGCCCCTGCACGTCAATGTCGACCGACTCGTCCCAGCGAGGGTTGAGGTTCCTCATCACAATCCGAGTCTTTGCGAGCCGTTTCTGGTACTCGTCACACAGCACGACGTACGGATCGCTAGTTCCGTTGGGGTCGCACGCTTTGAGGTCCTCGGCCTCGACTATCTTGACGGTGAAGACGTACTTGGCCGACTTCTGGAAGTGTTGCATCGGCCCATCTGCCTTTTGCAACACCTCGGCGCACCCGTCTGCGTTTACCATTTTCTCGAGCTTGTCGAGAGCCTGCATGGCATACTCGATGTTGTTCAACTTGACAAAAGACTATAAGAAAAGCAGGGCAAGTCTGCATTTAGCCGAGAGGTCCTGAAATATGCCGTATACTTCTGCCTTGTTGCAGAACTGGGGTGGTGTGGGGATTGAGATTGGGCTACGACTAACCTCTGGATAGAATTGGAAAGGCTCGACCTTCTCCTTTGCGCTGAGAGCATCCTTTGCATATTGCATAAACCGCTCCTGGGTAGTTTTACTTGCCGCCGCCACCTCCTGTGCCGTCTGCCGATCCATCTCTCTGGAGAACTTCTGCTCGACGAGCTCACAGTACCGCCCGATGCCGGCCGCAAAGCCCCTAGCCAGGGCCGTCATGAAGCGGGCGTGGTGGACGTCGTCGTCCCATCCCAGCTGGAACACTTGGTCGACCGTCTGGTTGAACATGGCAAATATATCAATGATGGACACGCTGTGACGCTCGTCGTCCGAAGGGATGCTGTCCTGGCCCAGCGACCTGACCTGGAACTGATCCTGCTTGACTGCCTCTTCGACAAAGCCCTGCATCCTCTCCTCGGCCGATTTGATCCATCGCCACACGAACTCGTCGAGGAGGCCTTCGATGGAGAAGGCAAACGGCTTCCCGGGAAGCGACTTGACGTGAATTTTGCGAATCTCGACTAGCTCCTTGTAGAGGTCGAACCCGTCCTGAACGTGTACCTCCTCGTTTCGCTCCCGCGCCACCTGTATTATGCGTTGGATGATGGCGCTTGCGTCCTGCTCGAACGTCGGGAATATCGTGTCCACCAAGACGTCAAACGGCGACACGCCGAGTATCTCGGGGTTCTTGCGATACCGCTTCTGGACCTTCTCGCAGATGGCGACCACCTTTTGGCCCAGCTTTACAACATGGCCGAAGTCCCATTCCTCCTGCCTCTCGGGTAGCTCCTCGTCCAAATACGACCTGTACGTCGAAGCTGCTGCGTTGCGAAGAACCTCGGTCAGGGCCTGGGCGTACTCCTCTGCGTCCTCGGTGCGCTGCGAGAAGGCGTCATCGCCGTGAACGTTGTTCATCAAGAACATGAGAACAGCGGCTATCGAGGGAGGCTTGGGTTCGTAACAGTGGGAGAGGAGCTCGAGTACGTCGCGCAGCAGCATATCGTTGAGCTTGTGCAGCATGTGTTGGTAGGCAGACGTATCCGGCAGAGACCACCGGCTCCGAGGTATGTCGACGAGGCGGCTGGTATAGTCTTGTATGTGTGGCGGCTTCTTCGTATCGGACGCCACCTCCTTAGCGAAGTCAAACGACGAGCTGAGCTCCTCGATCGACAGCTCCTTGTCCAGGAACTGTTGGGCAACGACCTCGAGGAACGCTATCTGGCGAGTGAACTGCGGCAGCCTCCAATGCACAGCCAGCTCGGCCAACAGTGCTTCAGACTGCGCCGAAATCGTCAAGCAAGGGGAAGACTGATCCGGATGCAGGACGTCGTGGAGGATTGTCTGCCGGACGACCTGCTTGTAGTATGCCCTCGGCTCGGGCGGGATGAAGGTGTAATGCGGCTCGTCGACGCTTCGTATGCTGGATGTGTCGTCGGTAGGGACAGATCCGAGGGTCATGGCCTGGTCGAAACTGAAGGTGTTGAGGCTGTCAGGACTCGTGACCATTCTCCCGAGGTCTGCGTAGGCCTGGTCTTCGCTGTAGAAAGATTGGGGCCGGCCGGGTAGTGGCTTGCTGTCTAGGGTGGCTGTCGAGGTCTTGCTGAGCTCGGGCTTGGCTTTGAGGATTTCGAGCATGACCTGCGAAAGGAGAGGCCCCTCGGCCTTCTTCCACTCCTCGTAGCCCTCGTCCACATCAAAATCCTGCCGCCGCAGCGCACCGTTCAAATTGGCGTTCAGCCGGTGTTGGTACGCCTTGATATCTTTCAGCGCCATCTCTTCGGTCCACAGCGGACGATTCGTATCTATGTCTGCCTGGACGGTAGCGAGGTCGCGAGCGAAGATGGTAGCGACAAACTGCACCATAGGCATATCCTTGACTTCGTGCGTGTGGGGGATGTCGACCTCGACGAACTTGTGCTCGCCCTCCTGGCCCGTGTCGAGATACAGGTCCTGGTCGTTCGTGAGGAGCTTCTTCTCGAGCGTGGTCAGGCGGTTGAACAGCTCCGGCTTGTCCTTGTCGCTGCCGTGGTCGCGCAGGATGGCTATGACGAGCCTGACGAACAGGGCGAGGTGCCTGTCCACCAAGACCTTCCAAGTGTGGTCATCAGGGGCCTTTGCACGGCCCTGGGCCTTGCTCGCGGCGGTGTAGAAGATGAGGATCAGAGGCTCGAGTTTACGGTCCTTGTCAATGGTCTTGCGGAAGTCTTGGGCGGTGAAGGCCGTGTATGCCTCGCCGAAGGTGCGCTTGACGGCAGCATCGCCGAAGCCGGGCATCTTCTCGATGCCCCTGAGCACGCCCTCCATCCTCTTCTCCAGGGAGGCGCGGAAGCTGTGCGGCAGCTTGACGTTGGAGCTGGAGCTGCCCGTGAGCTCCTTCATCAGCTCGGTGACGCTCGAGTTGTAGACCTTGGACTGCGGACGTTGGAGCTTGACGTATTCCTTGCGCTTCTTCTTGGGCTGCAGGAGGTAGTGCAGGTAGGCGATGCGGAGGGCATAGCTGTAGGCCTCGTCGGCGGTAACGGCGGGCTGGGTGGCGCGCAGGCCGGCCCTCGAGAGGCGGCGTTCGCCATCCTGGAGGCTCTTCAGGCGCCTGGAGGGCCTCCACGAGCTTCTGGACGCCGTCGACATATCTGCGGACGGGCAGCGGGGATTGGCGAGCGACGGTCGGGGGGTGGAGATCGCTGTCTGGTTGCCGCAGACCAGGCAGGATTGCTCAGCATGAGGAGCAGCGACGCCTGGCGCTCGTCGGTGGGCGGACACCTAGAGAAGTTGGAGCAAAAATCAATGCGGCGGCGGCGGCGGCGAGAGCAAAATGGGCAGAGGCGAGCGTGGGCAGAAACTGGATGCAGCGATTTGAGCTGGTCGGGGTGTGTTGGGCTGGCCATGGATGCCCGCAACGTCATCTGAGCGACGGGGGGTTCAGGGTGGGCCAGGCCAGGGACGGCTGGTGTGTTCCGTGTGTGTGCGGCGCAAGTGACCTGGGCTGCATCAGATCAAATTGGGGATTTCGCCAGGCCGTCTCACTGAGCCTTGCTCCCCTTGTCTGCCGGGAGCAAAGGCGGGCGGGCGGCTCCATTGCGCATTGGTCGCTGCCAAGAGGTGCAGTTGGTGGCAGACAGCCCAAATTGGCCCCTGGACCAAAACTGTGACGAGCACCGCCATCCTTCGCCACGCACCAATAATCCATCGTCGGCCAACAATATCAAAGAGCAGATGACGCTTGGCGCCTGTCCCGTTTGTCTTCGTGCTTTTCTTTTTATTCTGCCACGTGCTGGTGAGCATGGCAGCCTACCTCCCGGAAGCATTTCAGACGCAGGATACATGGAGTGCCATGTGTATAGACGGTCTGATGGCCAAGCTACTGGGCTGGTCTTCGCGGCAAAGAGAGGCACGCATTTGAAAAAGAACCCATTAATATTAATAGCAAGCTCACAGCAACGTCAACCCCAATGCCAGTCACGGCCATTGTATCCACTTGTGGTGTCTCAGCGAGGAAAAAAAAAAAACTAGGAGATATCTTGGGCAGCGAGTTTTTACAGAACTTCGAAACAGCCACGAGGCGTCCGTATCTTGGTGGCCCCATGAACGATCCAACACGGCGTGGACATATGTTTTTGTGTCCCGTGATCCTGCCGCTGGCATCGTGTCTCGACTAAGGCCTAGACTTGTGTGTAATATAGCCGGGATTGGTACGCCCACGACGCAGTATCGCCCTCGTCGTCTTTGTCGTCGTCGCCCTTCCACCGCTCAGCCGCACACTAGTTGAGCAAAGCGACAGGCAAGCCGACCTTAGCTGTGAGAAGTGTCAATATCAGCGGAAACATGGAACCTCATTTCTCTCGCTCTTTTCTTTTTCTTTCTTTTGCTTGCTTATTCTCGTGGTTTGTCTCTCTCATTGGGCATCGCATCTGTTTTCGGGTTGTGCAGATTTCCACATTCCCGTCTTTGTTGCTTATTGCTCATGCGACTCATCGATAGGGGACCTGCCTGCTGCCTCGTGCGAAAATACCACGCACACCATCTCGGAATATCAATGTCGTTGGGTGGGTGGCCTGCATGATCAGCTCTCGTGTCGGGTGCTGTGGAGACCCTGCCTGCCTGCTGGGCATACCCCTGACGTACCGACCCCGCTGGACGCCAGGGCGCAGGAACAGGGCCGCAACACCAGACCAAACACCTCGCCCGCTGCCCGCCTGCCTGCCCGCCTGCCTGCTGGTGTGCGACCGACCATCTCCCGCAGCCTCGTGCCAAACCTCGCCAACCACAAACACTAGCCGCCTGCAATCGCATACATATCCGCCCGCTCGGCCTTGCTGCGGTCCCGTCGCCCCATCTCGCCGGCGCTCTTGCGCTTCGGTGTTTGCTTGCCTGCTCGCCTGTCTGCTTTGGTAGCCAGGGGCCACGGCACCCCAGCCCGTCTCTAGCCGTCGACCACCCCCATCGATCTGCAATATGGGCAACGTCTCGAGCCGGCCCGACGAGGCCGCGGCGCTGTATCTCCGCGACCAGAATCGATGTGAGTGCTTGTTTGTGCCCAAACCCAGCCGTGGTACGGCCTGCCAATCCCGGAATTCGCATCCCACTGACGCAAAATACCGCCGCCTTCTCTCTCCAGTATCTATCTCGTCTATCGTCGTCACCTCGCCTCGCAAACGCTCCTCGATCAACATAGTTCCCAATGCGTTCCCCGCGAGCCGGCTAAGCGCGAGCCGTCCTCTTGGAGACAACTCTCCCGTTGAATTCGTGCTGGTACGCTGCCCGCTTGCCAGCTTCTTTCATCGTGCCTCGCCCGAGTCTCGGCTGCTAATACGCGCGCTCCCCCCAGGATACCGAGACGCCACCGTCCTCCGGGCCGAACTTCATCCTCAAGCTCTCCAACGACGACGAGCTCCAGTTCACTTTCAACTTTATTATACGGCAGACTCAGACCTCGCCCGCCCAGCTGAGCCCCCCCGCCGCCGGCGCGGCGGACGGCATAGCCAGTCCAGCCACGACGGACACCCATGTCAACAACCTCACTTTTGTCTATGCCTCGACTTCCAGGGAGGTCGAGAATCTGGTGACGAGGGAGTTCCATGCCGACCCGAATCTACATAAGAACGCCAACGTCGAACTCGTTGGGGACTACTCCACCGACGGCAGCCCCTCGATAGCGTTTGAGTGGCCCTGGACGTGGAAGCCCCCCAAGTCGTCTGAGGATAGGGGTGGAGGCTGGCGAAACTCGTGCAGTGTGCGTCATACCCGCCCACGCTCGCGCCCGCACAGAATGTGGTGCACACGTCGTGCTCCCTGCGCACCCCAATGTCATTCTTTGCTGACCATATGTGCGCCACAGTTTGTCGAGTACGACCAGCGTGGACACCGGCTGGTGACCCTCGCCAGCTTTTCGTTTTGGGTAGCAAGTATGTCTTGTCTCTCGTTCTATTTTATCTGCGCCAGCCGCGACCCCGTCTGCTGACCACGATCTCCTCCAGACTCGGCAGGTTATCTGAGCCAGCCGAACTCTCCGGTCCCTAACTTCCTGCTTCACGCCCCGCCTAAGATTCGGGTCGCATCGACACAGTCGGTGGAGTCAAGGATTAGTGCTGTTGACATCAACGAGCCGTCGTCCCCGCGAACGGCGGTGGCACAAGAGCCCGTGAACGATACGCCGCCGCAGCCGCCCCCTACAACGTCGACGGTGGCCGAACCGGTCAAAGTCGACGTGTCGTGCCCCAGGCCGGGCGACGATGTAGCCGTGACCGACGACGGCCCGGTTTTCAGGGCCACCATCAAGGCGCTGGAGCAGAAGACGGGCAACATGCGCACGCAGATGAAGCGAATCATAAAAAAGGCCGAGCAGGCTCAGGCGGCCCAGGTCGAGGCCAACGATGCTTTTATAGGCATGATCGACTCCCTAAAGGAGGCCTCCATCACCAACGCGAATGCTGTGCGGCCTGCTATCGAGCATTATTTCGACAAAATCGCGCGCGAGATTCTACACTACGAGAGACAAAACGCCCTGAACCTACAGAGGATCATTATTGAGCCCCTAACCAAGCTGTACACCCTGGACATCAAGCAGGCCGAGGCCAAGAAGCGCGACTTTGAAGAGGAAAGCAAGGACTACTACGCATACGTGGGGAAGTATCTAGGCCAGCGTCAGGATTCCGTCAAGACTAAGAAGCTTGCCGAGAGCGACAACAAGTACCAGGGGAAGCGGCGCAACTTTGAACTCAAGCGGTTCGACTACTCCTCATTCATGCAGGACCTGTCGGGCGGTCGCAAGGAACAAGAAGTGCTCTCCCACCTGACCAAGTTTGCCGACGCGCAGACCAAGTCGTTTTTGGCTACAAGCAAGAAGATCGAGTCCCTGCTGCCGCAACTAGAAGCCTTGTACAATGAGGTGCAAGTAGCAGATAAGGAATATCAATATCAGAGGCGCGAGAGGGAGGAGAAGCGCCGGGTGCTGGAGAAGAGCAACGGGGCGCCGGCAGAGCCCGAGACCCCATCTACAGCCACCATGTCGACGAGCGCCCAGACGCCTTCGAACAGCAACCCCTCGGGCTCCGAATCAGAGCTCGGACGGGCGGACAGCACAGGCTCGCAGCTGCGCACGATGCCCACGAGCAGCTCATCGGCCAGCACCGTCATCGGCGACCTCTCCAGGTCACCAGGCAGCCTCGGCCACTCGAACGCGAGCGTGGGGAGTCCTCCCGCTCCGTCCAAGTTCAAGGGCATTCGCGACCTGGAAGAGAGGGACCCCAGCCAGATGACGGGCTCCGAGAAGAATGCGACGCAAAGGAAGGAGGGACTGTTGTGGTCTTTGAGCCGACCCGGTGGCCACGTCGATCCTCGTGCCGCCCTCAACAAGCAAGGCTGGCACAAGTACGCCATCGCCCTTCTGCCCCCATTCACCCCACCCCCTATGAGCATCCACGGACCTAGGTAACTAACACGGCTTTCGTTGGACAGGTTCTGGATTGTGCTGGATCAAGGCAAGCTCTCCGAATACAGCAACTGGAAGCAAAGGCTGGATCTACATATGGATCCCATCGACCTCCGCATGGCATCCGTGCGCGAGGCCAGAAATGCAGAGAGGAGATTTTGCTTCGAGGTCATCACGCCCCAGTTCAAGAGGGTGTACCAAGCCACGTCGGAGGAGGATATGAACAGCTGGATCAACGCCATCAACAACGCGCTGCAGAGCGCCGTGGAGGGCCGAGGCTTGAGAGACAAGCCGTCGCAGGCGCCAGCAGACCAGAGTGCCAGCTTCAGACGGGACATCGGCTCTATTCTCACGGGCAAGAGTCCTTCGGTCGGCCACGGCCACGCACACAACAACTCGATGGCTTCGGGAATGCCTGCCCGCCGTACTACGGTGGGAAGCGTGCCGGCGATGCGTAGGACTGGCTCTGCCGGCAGCGGCGAGGAGAGCCCCGACAAGCTGCTCCAGGCGCTGCGCGAGAGCGACCAGGGAAACCTCTGGTGCGCCGACTGCGGCTCCAGCTCCAAGGTGGAGTGGGTGTCTATAAATCTCGGCATCATCCTGTGCATTGAGTGCAGCGGCATCCACCGGTCGCTCGGCACGCACATCAGCAAGATCCGTTCTCTAACGCTCGACATCACCTCCTTCACACCCGACATCGTCGAGCTGCTCATGCTTGTCGGCAACCGCGTGGCGAACATGGTGTGGGAGGCCAAGCTGGACCAGTCGGCGAAGCCCGGCGCCCACGCGACCAGGGAGCAGCGGCTGAGGTTCATCACAGCCAAGTACGTCGACCGGGCCTTTGTGGAGCCCATCTCGGCGACGCTGTCTCGCTACGCCACACCCGACGAAACGCTCCTCGCCGCCATCAAAAAGAACGAGATCCAGCAAATCATCTACGCGCTAGCGCTCAAGGCCAACCCCAACGTCACAGACAGGTCCCGCGGCACGCACGCCATATTCTTGGCCTTGGCTGCTGCGAACCCCGCTCCACCCTCGCCTTCGCCGGCCATGGCGTCGCGAGCCGAGTCGGAGAAGCCAACACCGTTCCCTGTCGCCGAGCTGCTGATCCAGAACGGCGCCGAGATCCCGACGACCCTGCCTGCCTTCCCACTCAGCCTTGCGGCACAGCACTACCTAGATCTCAAGCGTGGCCGGGCCATAGCCGTGTCGCCGGCCGCACCCGGCCACTCTTCAGGAGGCGGCGGTGCCGCAGCCGCCCCCGGCACGTCGTCGTCCTCCCTGTCGTCAACCGCCACTCAAGACGGGGTCGGGTCGACGCCAGCGACCATGTCCTCGTCCGAAAAACTCGCACGCGAGCGCGAGGCGCGGCTGCAGAAGCGGGTCAGTGCCGGGGGCCGGCTTGCGAAATCACCCATCCCCGAAAGGTAGGGCTATGGGTTGGGCCAACTGTGGAGGCTCAGCCGTGGCGGCTTGCGGCCACGGTGGAGGCCGCTCTCAGCCAGCTGTCCATGAGCAAATAATAGGACATATCCCCAAACATGGCCGGGAATGCGATGCCAGCCATGGGATGTCGGCCTGGAGGATATAGGGTAAAACACGCGTCAAAACACCGTTCTATATATTTCTTTTCACGTGTATTCGTTGGACAAACTTTGGCGTCATCGCGCGCGTAATGTTTTTTTTGTCGCCCTTCTTCACGATCCTTCCCCCTTGGTCGGGCATTGATCTTAGTTTTGGTTTATTCGGCTCATGAGCACCCTTATTCTTTTCTTGTGATTCATTTTCCCCTCCAGCCGGTGATGGGCTTTCTCTTCTTAACCCACACACATGCACACAGTGGGCGGGCGGTTCTGTTTTTATTGATGCTTTCATGGGGGTTGAGGCAAGTTCCGACGCCGCCTTTCATCATGCAAGAAAACGGTTTAATACGATGGTACGACTACAAACGTGTCCAAGAGCAGGCTGGACGCGGGCTTTGGTACGAATATCGGGGAGTGTAGATAGCCCCCTTTTTTTTCTCCCTCTCTTTTTCGTTCAAGACGGGGACAACACGACGGCGGCTCGACTCTGATTTCAAAACGGCTGGCTCTACGCGCTTTTTCTTTATTTTTTTTACTTTATTGTTGTTTCGGCTCGGCTTGGATTTCAACCCTCTTCTTCTCGTTTACACGCGAGGCAAAGGCTCCTCCCGCTTGCCTCCATTCTTAATCACGATCCCAAAAATACCAATTTAGGGATCTTGCGCACTTGTGCCTTTCTCACAGCCAGGCGAGAGCACCAAATCAAAGGGCGTACCCGCGTATCTCACCACCTCTTGGGAGTCTGAGCTCGGTGATGTTTTAATCGAACCTGCTGGAGAAGACCAAACGCTGCATCTCATACTACATAGGTGGAATTAGTCAAGAGGCTGTCGGCTCGAGGGCTTGGATATGGTGATGGCGATGGTGATGGTGGTGGCTATTGACGTAGTTGAAGGCCCACAGGCAATGTAGTGGCCATGCTAGCGATGGCGTTCACATACAATAGCAGTAACTTACTTATCTTGAGTCAGAGAAATTGTACGAATGGACATGGCATGCGCCCAGTACATAGGTCAACACGCGGTCGTGTTTGAAACGGTGAACACGGGACCAAATTCACGCCTTTAGTCTCCCGTGACGAGGTGTCTTCTTTATTTCCTTCGCCGAGCCACCTTTGATTTAGATCCCACCCAAGTGAACGTACCAGAGAAGTCTCAGAGCCTTTGCTGCTCACTGAGGCGCGTAGCCTGACCGCATAGCCTGACCGCATCAAAGGGTCAGTGGACGCACCAGACAAATACAGGTACACCCAGTGCTATCGTCGATATCACCGGCGGAAGGACGGGATCAAGATTAATCTAGCCTAAATGTGTTTCCTATCTACCTACGCCGGCACCGTGACGAGACGCCTAGCGGACGATCGAGGTTCCGCGTGTTTACTACAGTACTTGTAGCTCCCTATGATGCCCATTATCCGTCCACACAAGGAACAGATCTCCAACTCTTGCCCAAATTCCACCCTCCATGCTTTGTGCCTAACATCGACGACGCTGATAACTGTTATTTATACACGGACTCCTTTTTTAGGTTCTCTGGAAAGAGAAACAGAAACAACAGGGAAACTAAAAGGGAGACAGAAGAAAATCAATACGTTGAAGAGAAGATTCTGACCGCATCCACCAACCAATAAAAAACATAGATTGAACAAAAACTCACATCCCCCGTTCGAAAGCACGAGCCAGTGCCAAACAAATTTCGCCGGAATCTCGCGACAGGAAAAAAAAAAAAAGTATAAATGGAAGCCCCGATGAAATTTCAACAACGCCAAACAAAGCGAGGCTTGGAGCGAGACAACCGTGATCCTTGGCTCGACAATAGGAGACTTATTCGCCGCGCTTAGCGAACCTTGGCCTTACCCTTGCCTTTGGCTGCCTTGGCCTTGGCCTTCTCCTCGCCTATGTCTGCCGACGGGTAGTTGCTGGCCGGATCGTGGGCGAAGAGGGCTTCATCACCCTTACCGCCGGCCTCCATGAACTCCCCGGGGTCGCGGTTCTCGGAAGGTCTAACTTCTCTACTCGGGCCGCCATTTGAAGGCCCCGCGCCTGCCGTCTTGTCGGTGGCGTTCTTCTTGAACACCTTGATGGTTTCCGAGTTCTTCTGGCGGCCGTTTGCGGGGACCTTTGTGACCTGGACGGTGTTTATTGATGAGAGAAGGGTTCGCTCACGTACCACGCCACGACGATTGACCTCGAGTCCGGCGATTCCACCAACGAGCCCGTCGGTGCTGTCGTTGACCGAGGGCCCACTCTGGGTCATCCAGGGGTGGTTGAGACACTGGTCAACCGTGTAGCGCTTCGCCGGGTCTACTACGAGCATGTTGTCGATCAGATGCACTATAGGTAACAAGATTAGCGGAGAAACGTCGCATGCAAATGTGTGTGAGGTACGGCTTACATGCTGGATCGCCAACTGAATCCCAGTAAGGCGAAGGGTAGTTGAATCGGCCCGTCCTGATCTGTTGCGAGAGATTGTACGGGAAGCTTTCCGAGGTCAACTCGTCCGAGAATGGCGGGAATCCACACAGGCAGATGTATAGCACCACACCCAGAGACCAGATGTCGACAGCCTTGGTGTACCTCCGGTTCCGGTTGTCAGCAAGAATCTCGGGGGCAACGTAGCTTGGCGTTCCGCAAAGCGTCGTCGTGAAGGACTCCTCCCCGATGATCTTTGCGAGACCAAAATCTGCGAGCTTGACGTGCAGCTCCCGGTCCATAAGCAGAATGTTCTCGGGCTTGATGTCCCGATGAACGATTCCTCGATCGTGCTGCAAAACGAAAGCAAGGTCAGCGCGAGCGAGAATGAGGCAAGCCACGTGATAGCCGCCTAGAGGGTTTTGGATTCACGCCTACAAGATACTTCACACCATGGAAGAGCTGGGTGAAGAGCTTGCGTGACTCGGACTCGCTGAGTTTCTGCTTCTCCACAATGAAGTTGAAGAGCTCTCCCTCCGGGGCAAGCTCGAGAACCAGGTAGACGGCCTTCGGCTCGTTGAAAGTGTCCTTGAGGCACAGGACACTAGGATGGCTCACTCCCATGAGCACGGCGATTTCGAGCTGCAGTCCTTCGGATTTAGAACTTCGTTCCTCCACCCCGGGGGTCTTGGAGAACACCTTGACCGCATAGCGCTGGCCGGTTGACTTCTCAACGCAGGCGAAAACCTCGGCGAAGTGGCCTTTTCCGAGCTTCCCAAGGAGAGTGTACTGCTGTGCGAATTTGCTGGTAGAGCGCGACTTGGGGTAGCGGAAGATGAAGCGAGCCCTGTCCTTCACGGCAATCTCGTCCTGCTCCTGGAGCTCTCTGCGCTGGTTGCGCCCGACGATAGCCTCGTTGACAAACGTGCCATTGCTCGAGAGGTCTTCCAGCACCACGACGGTGTCGTTGCCCTTGTGCTCTGCGAATATCAGGCAGTGCCGGTTGGAGACAATCGGGTCGTCCACGACGATGTCTAAGAGGTTTCGTGTCAGTACGTGCACACGTATTCCACCAATTTGACGCGGATAAGGGTGGAGGGATTTATAACGTACCACATTCCGGATGCCTGCCAATGAGGTATCCGCCGGAGGGTAGACCTGGTTTCCCGCGCAAGTTAGCTCCAGAGCCCTCATCTTTACTGCCGGGTGGTCTCCTGCTCTTACCCTTCTTCCCCTTGTCGCATGGCTTGTCCTCATCCTTGTCCCCATCGTCGCCGTCATTGGGAAGAGGGCACGAGCCGCGCTTGCGCAGAACGATGCAGCGGCCGCCGTACCTTGTGTCCAAAGGGAATATGTAGCCCCAGACACCCTCCTTCACCTCGTCTTCCACCTCATCGGACAGTGCAGCGTGGGGGTCGACCAGTTGGGATGGAAGGGCCTGGGTGTCGTTCAGTGGCGATGAGAAGCCCTGCTGGACCAGCGAGTTCTGCGCTAGAGAGAGCGTCTCCTCGGGCGAACGGTGTACGACCTGGCTCGGGCGACCCTCGGGCGGCGTAACCGTGCCCTCCTTGTAGGACTGGATGCTGTCATCGGTGGTGGAATGAGTGACGGGCGATGGTAGATGCTGTTTGTGGGACACGGGCGTCTTGTGGCCCTCTGGGACGTCTCCGTGCTTGTGCGAGATCCGCTCCGAGCGGCGCGGCTTCTTGAACGACTCGGGCTCTGCGTCGATGGAGGGAGAGCCCTGGAATACGGCAGTCAGTAGATGCAGCGGGTTCATGCGTTTGGCCATGGCAGGTGGGATGCAGTGCCTAAAAGAATGACTCTCGGCAGGAGGCGATGGTGACGACATACTCGAGTCCGCTTCAATTGGCTGGCCTCGGCGCGCGGAGCCATGACTTTTAAGGAGTGAAGTGTGCAGAAGGCGAGGCGCGGCAATGTGGGAGCAACTCTTAAGCCAAGTCGCCAGGGACGTTGTTTTTGTTCCTTGATGCCTGGCGATACCTTTTTGGCCGCGACCTTTTTTTCGTGTTCCCGGAGGCCACCAGTTTGGGTGAGCGAGGAAGTGGCTTGGTTGGCCGCTGAACTCCTGGCGGCAGCCTAGCTTGGGGTCGAGGTCCGAGTCTGGGGCTGGGGGAGCTCGCAAAGCAAGGGGGCAGGCGGAACCAACACGCCGGGTGGGGCACCTGCCAGGGAGCCGCCAGTCAGCCACCCCGGCCGCCCACTCATCGGGCGATCAAGTGATGGCTGGAAGTCTGCTGCTTTGCTCTTTTGAGTGACTCAGGCGTTTTCATGTATCGGCAAGGCTGCTCGACTGATCAGCGCCGGTGAGCTACAGTGCTGTGTTGTGGCTTAAGTTGTAGGTTCGATAAAAAAAAAAAAAAAAAAGCAAAACAAACATAATGCAAGACGACATCGATACGGCTGTAATATCACGATACAATACGGGATATTGTACCGTTTAGATTGAATACAAATACACAATACATTCAGAACCCTGGTAGCTCGCGGCCACTAGATCTGCAGCCACACGATGCAGGGGGTTTGCAGCTCTTGAGCCCGCCACTAAAGCACCGCCCAGCATGGCCTCAAATTCAAACGCTCGGGGAATTGGACGCGTCAGGACGCCCAGCGAGCACATTCTCGATGGAACTTGCTGAGACACGGAGGGCAGGTGATTATTCTCAGTCACCACGCCTGACCGGCAAAGGATATGATTCATATGATCTGTGGGCGAACTCATGATGGAGAATGATATCATGCATCTTTTCCATCTTCTCTCCAGATGGATTTCGAG
Organism: Magnaporthiopsis incrustans; assembly: GCA_003049425.1. Taxonomy (NCBI): domain Eukaryota; kingdom Fungi; phylum Ascomycota; class Sordariomycetes; order Magnaporthales; family Magnaporthaceae; genus Magnaporthiopsis; species Magnaporthiopsis incrustans. The sequence continues at coordinate 20,337 of PYSR01000146.1, read as the reverse complement.
AAGCAGCCATGCAGGCGAGAAGGAGCAGGCAGCCGTCGCACTATCATATGGATCGCCACATATGACAGGCCCGGAGCCTTTCAAATCCACCAGCTGGAACGGCGTGAGTTTTCGGTGGACAAACGACAGGGTTAGGTTGATTGACAAGAGCACGGTTGCAGGTCGCAAGCCCACGATTCGACCAGAACACACTTCCAGATGGCATGGGAAAGGCTCGGGCCGGTTCATCAAGGCACCGCGGTACACGAAGATCAGATTCTGGGCCGCAGACACCAACGGCCAAAGGATGTTGCTTGGCCCCATCACGTGCATCCACTCCCTACGGTAACGGATAGGGAAGTTCGAATTTGTAGGCTTACAAAGAAGGTAAAAAAAAAAAAAAAAAAAAAAAAAGAAAAGGTTGACCTAACCTGCAAGTCAAGGGGTTGGTTTGAGCGCGGCTGGAGACCAATGCCTTCATGGTTCGAGACGCCGCTGCGGGAGCACCCACAGGTGCGCAGACGCCCAGAGGCTTCGTCACCGCCCGCTCTCACGTGACATCCCACCATTTTCTGCCATTGTGGAAAAAAAATAGCGGCAGCGCAAACAACTGGAGAGCGGATTGGCGAGGCAGAAAGAGGGGTGGATTGGCAGTGAAGTCAGTGATCCACGGTTTATGCCCAGGCTGTAACACACTCTGCTGGCCCATACCCTGCCCTAATATCCGGCCTGTTCCTCTCCCGATTTGGCTCTCTGTCACCGGAGTCAACACCCCCTCGCCGTCCGCTGTCGAATCCCGCCCGGCAGGCCAAGCCCCGCTTCCGGCGACGAGGACCTCCCAAGGCCAAACTCCCAGAACCCGACACGAGACCGACAACGTGCGCTCGCAACTGCTGCCAACCATCGAAGACGAACTGGCCATCCCGCAGACACGATGGCGGCCACGCAGCAGCCTCAGCTGGTGTTCGTCGATGGCGCCTTCGCGGAGCTGGCCCAGGACATGGCCAATCTGCTCTCCATCGGCGACGAGGTGAAGCCGCTATTGGAGAAGGAGCAGGAGGAGGAGGCGCTGGCCAGGATCGTCAAGGCCTCGACCAGTCTCAACTCGATCCCTGAGAAGGAGTTCACGGGCGCCTACAACGCGCTCGTCTACCTCGTGCTCCAGTCCAAGGAGCCCAAGAAGCATCTCCCGACAGTCTGCCAGAACCTGACAAAGCCCGTCACGTCATCACCGCAACACGGCGCCCAGCTGGCGCTGTTCGAGCTAACCAGCATCTTCAACTTGCTCAAGCCCGCCGACCCTGTGCGCTTCAACGTCCTCGTGCAGATCATCCGCTTCTACAAGATCCACAACCTGCCCATCTCAGAACACCTGAAGGCTGCTCTAAAAAACCTGCCGAGGTGGCTTGAGACTTGGCAGAATTCCGAGGATGACTGCAGGAAGATTTATCTCGAAGTTGTCGATGTCATGACCGCCGCCAACGAGGAAGAGTGAGTCGCACAGGGAAAAGACGCACACGCCAAGGCCAGCGCCCATCTGCTTTCCTAACTGACACCATTTTCCCCCCATAGGGAGGCTTACCAGCATCTCCTCAAGGCGCTCCGCACGTATGACGCAGCAGACGAGAGCGAGGAGCACACCTCGGAGGAGGCACAGCAACTCGCGCTACGGGCCGTGCGCATGGCGATATCTTCACCCACCAGGCTTTCATACGAGGACCTGCGGCCGCTGCAGCCGGTCCAGGCGCTCAGCGACTCGCACCCGGTGCACTACCAGCTGCTACAAATCTTCAGCGAGCAGGACCTGGACGACTATGACGACTTCAGGGAGGAGCATGAGGGCTTCATCGAGAAGGAGAAGCTCGACCACGACGTGCTCCACCGTAAGATGCGCCTACTCACCTTTGCGTCTTTGGCGGCGTCCAACATGCAGACGAGGGAGATTTCGTACAAGGACATCACCAAGGCGCTGCAGATTCCGTCAGAAGACGTCGAGATGTGGGCCATCGACGTGATCCGCGCGGGCCTGGTCGAGGGCAAACTGTCGCAGAAGAAGAACGTTTTCCTGATCCACTCGGTCAAGTATCGTGTATTTGGCGAGAAGCAGTGGCGCCAGCTTCTGAGCACGCTGGAGAAGACCAAGAAGACGGTGGGCGGGCTCCTCACCACCCTGCGCAAGGAGGAGGCCAACGCGCAACAGGAGGCAGAGCGCAAGCTGGTCGAAGCAAGCGGCCAGCAGGGCGGTGGCGGTGGCGGCGGCGGAGACCGCCAGAGGCGCGGTGGACGTGGGCAACAACAATCTCAGCGTGACCGCAACGACCGCGACGACTAGGCCGGACTGTATGTGACTACCTCGCACGGTCTTTTCTGAGTGTAAAAGAAGGGAAAGAAAGAGAAAAAAAAATTCCAAAATTTGATTAGACAATGCTACCATGGAGGGACACAAGCATGTTTGAAAGTACCCAACCCATACTTTTCGCGGAGTTAGCGGCGGGACTAGGTAGAGTGGTTTTCTTTGGTCTATAGAATGACCAGGTCGGACGGGCGGCGCTTGTTTATACCTCTATCGGAGTTGGTGATAGTTGAGGTTAAAAGGTCTTTGCGTTAGTGTCCATCCCTCTTGGAGGCGAAAGAGCGTCGTGTATTACACAAAGCCGATGAGTTTGCACCAAGATCATGGTATTATGTTGCCTGTGCGAAGAATACGTAGAATGCTCAGGAGGGAAAGAGAGACAAGCAAAGGCCACGCTGGCCCTCTATGGTTCGAATGTATCTTGGCCGTTCTCGGCCGGTATTATGGCTAAGGCATACAAGAAGAAAATCCCGTCTAATCAAAGGAACGAGACCGTCCGCAGAGGACGGGGTAGCATCGAGGTGAGGAGTCGGGGAGAGGAGGAATTCTTGTGGGACGGGACGGCAGGTCTAAAAGTCGGGGCCAAGCCGGCTGGCGAGCTGCTTCCTGGTCTCGTCGTTGACGGCGTCGGGGGTGGCGGTGGCGGCGATCTTGACGACGCGGCCCTCGCGCTCGTAGTGGTCGACGACGGGCATGCTGGTCTCGACAAAGGTGCGGAAGCGCTTGCGGATGCTCTCGGCGTTGTCGTCGGCGCGGCCGCTGGTCTTGCCGCGGTCGAGCAGGCGGCGCTCCATCTCGTGCTCGGGGCAGTCGTAGAAGAGGACGAACTTGGCGGGGCAGACGGCCTCCTCGAACTTGAAGGCCTGGTCCATCTTGCGGGGGAAGCCGTCGATGAGGAAGCGGGCCTTGTTTTTCCCTCGGGTCTTGCCGTCGCCAATCGCCTCCTTCATTGCGTTCTCGAGCAGCTGGATCGTCACCTCCATGGGCACGATCTTGCCGTTGCGGATGTAGTCCTTGATCAGCTCGCCAAAGGCCGAGTCGGACCGGTCCTGCTCGGCGCGCAGCAGGTCGCCGGCCGACAGGTGCGTGAAGCCGTACTGCTCCACCAGGCGCGCGCACTGGGTGCCCTTGCCGGCTCCGGGCCCGCCCAGCACGAAGATGACGGTCACGTCGTCGGCGGAAAAGGTCGGCGTCGACTTGGTCGCGGCCGGCAGCTGGCCCGCCTTTTTGGCCTCCTCAATCGAGGGCATGTCTGCTTGTGGTGGCGAAGAGGTTTTGAGCAGTCAGACGGCGAGAACTACCCGGTAGGTACCTTAAACAGTGCGGTGCGGGTTTCCGGGGTAAAAGTCCCTCGTATATCGCTAGAAGGGTGGGTATGGGCTGTTGGACAAAAGTGATGAATGAACAGTCGAGGAGGGGCCGACAGGAGCCGTCGCATTACTGTGTGCGCGCGATGTTGGCCGTTCGTGGATGGCTCAACTACTACGCTACACCACGAGGGCGCGCCTAGCGTCGCATGACGTAGCCCCAGCAGTTGCACATTGCAGCTGGCAATGGCACCTGGCGCCTCGCTCTTGTTCTTCAGCCACCCAACAACCTCGGCTCGTCGCCCCAATTGCACCACAAATGGATCACACGCGAGCTGGCGCCCGTTCAACTATGGAGGGGTCTGAAACGGGGCATGGCCGCGGGTGGGTAGCTTCGTGCCAAGTGCCACCAACAAACAGCCCAGAAGCTCAGTCGGCCGGCAGTTGGACGCAGAAAAAGTGACGACTCACCTTTCTCATTCCTCTGGTTAACCAACATTATGTATGAGCCGCTGGAGAGCGCAATGACGACGAGGAACGGCCAGAACTTGATTCCGTTCTCCGACGGCGGAGGAGGAGGTGGCGGCGGCGGCGGCGGCGGCGGAGCGGAGCTGTAGGGTCTGCTGCACCGTCGTGCTGCACCGGCGGCGCGGGCCTGAATCCCACTGCGACTGCTGCTGGCCAGGCAGAGAGACCGAAACCCTGTGGTCCGTAACGTAGGCGCAGTGTGTGTTCGCGCCACCTGCCGCCAGAGGGAGCGCGGCATCGACGCCCGGGCAGCCATTTCGATCCGGGGCGACCCTCGCTGGGATTGTGTGCGCTCGAGTTCGGATCGAGGGGAAGGGAGGAGGCTCGCGGTCGGAGGGTTCGTTTCTGGTCCGAGACTTCGGGCTGGTGACTCCGACTTCCTATAATCACAATGACAAAAAGGAGAAAAAAGGGGTGCAGGTACAGGGTGTTCTCTCAAGCATCATGGAAATCGGACGGGAGCAGGGGTTGTTTATCGGGTACCCCTGGAGCTCTATCGTCTATCCTGGTCGATTGTCGATGGATGATGGATCTGGCCACCGCTTCTGGTGCTCCACAGCTGAGGCCACGGTGCTTGAATGAACCACTCCTGAACGCCACCGAACGGAGCCCTGCCGACGTGGCTCGGCGCACACAACGGAAATGTCCAAACAGGTCGCTCGCAAGGTGGAATAGCAAAGATGGATAGACAGATTTATTTCGTCTCTGTCGACGGTGTTATAGCTTCTACAAAGCCAGATCACCCAGGCCATGATGTTCAAAACGAAAGACGCTCTTGCCATACTATACACGTGTTCGTCCGCATTAATACGATAGTGGAAACCTCCCAGCCATTTGCCTCCCACGAGCCTTCATTCGAGGCCATATCACCATCAGCACCTAAGACAACGCCATTGTGGTATAAATAGAGAATAGGAAATAAGCCCCCTGGAGAAGGACGGGGTAAAAGAGAAAGAGTTCAGCTCCGCTGGACATAGGAGAGAATGGGTTCTAGAAGTGGAAAGAAGGTAACAAAAGAAAATATGGGAAAATGTCAAAATATTGTGAGACAAGGCGGCCGGGTTATGGCGCTGCGATTTTTTTTTTTCGTACCCAGACCAGCGACCAGGCTCGGCATCGCGCTTCACCTGAACGTGGATTGGTTGGGAGGTGGGCTCTTAATCACCGCGTCGGCGTATGCGCCGGGGATCGGCACAGCGTCGTACTGGACCTCGCCTGGCGCTTGTGGTGCGGCGGTGGGCACAGGGAAGCTGCTTGCCGGGCCGGCTGTTGATGACGACGGCGAGTCGAAGCCGTTTTGTGCCATCTTGGGCGTGGCTGACGGGGCTTTCATCGGTGGCGCCTGGAGCTTGAAGGTCTGGGCCGGCGCCTGGGGAGCAAACGACGACTGCGGTTCAGGCATGGGCCTGCCGCCAGGAGTGAAGGGCGATGCCTCCTCGATGTCGCCGAGAGAGCGATAGGCCTGAGGAGGGAATCGTGGAGACATGGCGTACTGGGAGAAGGCGGGAGACTTGGGGCCGAAGCCAGGGGTGTTGGGCGCAGACTGGGTGCGGAGCTGGGCCAAGTACAGGTCGGAACGAGCCTTGTCGCGGCTGTCCATGGACTTGTGGAGCTTGCGCTTCGAGTAGTAGCGGTAGAAGACGATGCTGTAGAGGATGATGGCGATGACCTCGATCACGATCTCGATCATGATGCAGACCAGGGTCCAGTTCTGAGTGGCACACGGTTAGCCGATCTGCCCCAAAGGAGACGCCGTGCCAAAAGACAGCAGTTGCCGTGTCAACATACCTGAAGACGGCACAGCAGCGCGTAGTCGACCTTCTCGTCGTAGAGGTCCTTCCTGTGGTTCTGCACACAGGACCAACCCCACATGTCTTGGTTGCCGCTGTTGCTCCGCTGGCTCTGGAAGACGGCGGCGGCGATGACCCACATGATCATGCTGAAGATGAACCAGCCGACGGCGAAGAGCGTGTAGTAGACTCCGACCTTCTCGGCCCGCTTGTGTCCGCCACGGCAGTAGGCCCAGAAGACGGCGATGCAGATGCAGAGCGAGATGCAGGCGACGGTAAGGACGAGAATCTGCGGCCACGGGTTCGTCGTGGTCGACCAGGACGGCATGCCGTTCTGCGTCGGCAGACTCCGAGTGGCGTTGAAGATGGTGAAGGTCGTCGAGATCATGGCAAGGATGATCAGGCTGCAGCTGAAGTTGACTCCACGAAGCGCAAACTTGGCCATGCGCACTCGGGTTTTGATTTTCTGCAGGCCGCGTGTTAGCCACTTGCTTCCCGGCAAGGGATTTGGAGGTGCCATACCAGGTCCTTCGCCTGCATCTTGTCCGTCGACGCTTCTCTCCTCTCCAGGATCTGCTCCTCCCGGAAGGTCGGGCTCAGGGGGTTGTCGAACTTGCGCACGGGCACCCCAGGTACCCTCATCGCGCTCTTGAGCGGCGACTTCGGGGTCATGGGGACGGTGTTGGCGTCGCTGTTGTTGTTGATGTAGCCGAATCCCATCTCAGAAGGCTGTCCCTGTGCTCGGGGAGCCTTCTCATCATCGAACGGCTTCGGCCCGGTCGCCTCGATGGGAGAGTGGATCGAGGTGGCCTCAGCGAAGCGAGGAGTCCTCGGGTGCTTGAGAGACGACGTCGACGACGAGGAGTCGGTCGACGTCTTCCGCACAGGAGAGAGGTCCAGAGCGGCGGGCCGCTTCTTCTCGTCGCCAAACGACATTGTGATGGGCGTGTCTGTACTGAGACGTAAAACGAAAGTAAGGCGCAAGAAGTGCCAGACTTCTGTTGGGCACAAGTGGGAATGGTTATACGGGATGGAGCCCCAATATAGTGGCCGTGGGCATGCAGGTTAAAGTGCTTGCGAGACGCCGCTATTCTCCGTAATGAGAAGATGAAATGAGAGACCAGCTGTCGAGGGAAGCGGAAAGATCCAAGAATGAATGGATACCGCTTGGGGGGAGGCCAATGGTTTTGAGTAGGCGCTGGCGACCCCAGTGCGATATATTTGGCGTCGTGGTTGGCCCCTCTGCATGCGCCGAGTTAGTGGGTGGGAAAGACTTGGACGGAGCAGTGGGAGTGCGTACCTCGGACAAGGGGGTCGAGTCTGACTCCCGGCGGCGGGAGCTGATAGGGCAGCTGGCTGGATTCCCAGTGCTAGTCGAGGAAAATAGACGCCCGGCAAGGAACGGGGTGGCGTCTGGAATTACACAGGCGGGCCCTCTCCGCAAGATCGGCCCAGAGCCAGCGCGTGATGTTGCGAGTCTGAGGTGTGTGGGCGGTTGTGCTTCCGATGCTGTGTTTGCGAGGCGCCGCCACTCTTGTTTCTGGATGCCGGTCCAGTCCTTGGTCTACTCCCGAAGCTCTTGCAGTCGCACAAAACTGTTGCAGAAACGAGAGGGTCTGGGGGAAGTGAGAGATGGATGCAGACGTGGGAGGGTATTCCAGCTATACAACAGATAAGCCGTCCCTCGAGCGGGCAGCCAACAGAGACAGCCGAAAGGAGGGGTTGACCCGGAGGTGCGTGAGATTTTTTCGCGAGTGAGCAACGTAATGTACCCTCTCGGCACGCATGTAAGGTGCCCAAAATACCCATCACTGCTGCCCTCCCCCGTCATCCACGATCCTGAGCGGATCAACGGGTACATACCTAGTGCGTGCGGGTCGCCCACCCACCCTTTCCGTCCTGAACACCTTCTGGGGCCTGGAGGCAGGCGCGGCAGGGGTACTCGAGGTGGCCTCTGCCAACCCAGCTGCGATGCCGGAACCGCCATCTGCAGGCGCGAGGCACTGATTGGCCTGACCTCTATGGCATCTGTCATCGGCTGTGTTCTGATAGGTCGGCCGCCTGCACGAAGCTGGCCCGGCAGGGGTTGGGGTGTGAGGGTAGGATCTGCCCAGCGGCAAGAGCTGCGTTTTGCGCAAGAAAAAGCCTCGACGGCGGGACTCGACGGAGGGGGCGCTTGCAATCCCTGGCCAGTTACCGCCCTCTGCGGGCGATCGGTCGCCGCACCCCGGTCATGTGCTCCACCTTTAATTGGCGACTCCGCCAATCCTCGTGGGCGGCGCAACCTCAGCGTGCCAGTCTGAGCTACACGAGCTGCTGATAGGCTGGATGCAGAAAACGAATTTGGAAGGTTTTTGAGAGGCCTGGCCAATGGCAGTCGCGTGCCGGTGTGACGACCTGCATGAGGTCGCTTTAGCCTGGCGGCAAAGCAGCTCACCCTGGCTCACACCCGACCGAGCGGCCCCAGACTGAGGTGACTGACAAAACAGAACGTGGGAGGTGGGCACGCGGGCACACGGGTGGCACCATCGACGAGCAGAAGGAGGGGGCAGAGGGGCCATCACAACTCCTTTTGTGATAGTGCCAGGACTGGGCGAAGCGGGATTCGAGACCAAGATGTTGGCTGGATGCAACGACGACATCATCGGGCAATCATCCGGACGGCCGTCTGTCGAATGGTAAGCCAGCCAACCAACCAAGCAACCAAGGGAGAAAAGATAGCAGGCATAGGGAGCGACGAATCCCTCGGTGCTGCAAGTGCGAGGCAGGCAGGCAGGCGGGCGGGCTCGTGGGAAATCCGAAAGACGCAGGCCCTTTTTGGTACCGTAGTCACGATTGATGACGGGAGCGACACGAATTCCCCGAATAGAAAAAAAACCCACAGCAAGAACGAGTCTGTCCGACTGCGGAGGTGAGCTGACGCTGCCCGTACTCGGTGGTTGTGGAGCGCATTTTCGCGCTTCTAGGTTGGTCAAGACCAGCCCCCAAAAAAGCAGACAGGCAGTCAGGTGGATCTGCCCTGATTTTGGCACGCCCCCAATCAATAATTTCCCGAGCCTCGGACGATGCAAGCGGTTATAAGAGCCCGTCCCACCCCTCTCGCGATGCGACGACTATTTCCGTTCAATAAAGATGCGTGTGCCGCCCTAGTTTCAATCTGGGTGAATTTGAGGTTTTCTTGGGATGGTGGGTGGTATGGGCGAGTGGCCGAGCTGCCCGGAAAGGGAAGGTTTGGGCGGTACGCGTTTTGTTGGCTCCCACTTTCGAGCTTCATCAGCCATTGGCCCGCCGCTCGATGGATGCTCCGCACGCGAGAGGTCAGACTGCAACGTCAACCATCCACACCCAGCCTGACAACATTTGTGCGCCGTGCTCCGGACATGTGTCCTAACACACATGGTTAGCCGCTCCGACTGTGGCTATATTTAGGCTTGCACCGAGAAACTGTCCGGGATAAACGGCCGTACCTTGTCGGTAGGACTTGAACTCGCGAGGACCGTCCTCCTGCCGCGCTAACCACTTATCTCCCGACACAAGTCGGACGTTCCCGGCCTAGGCCACATGGAAGAGCCGACCGATTAGACGTTATTGGTTTTGGTGGGATCACCCGATGTCGTGAAACAGAGCTAGGCTGGCGATAAAACCTTGGGAGGTGTTTACCCACCTTTTGATATAGTGCCGGTTTGCATCTCAGAGGAATTTAGTGGATTGTCTTCACGACGGAGATTCTAGTGATGAGTTGAATTCTCATAGAGAGACCATGTGGTTAGGATCTGGCAACAGGATCTCTCTCATACCTAGACACCATAATATTGGCCCTAAATCGATGGACCTCGAAGGGACATGGAAACATAGATGGGTTGGCGGATGTCTACCTATGTCCAAACAAGGAACAAGGAACAAGGAACAAACCAACAGAACTTGCACGCCCAAGACGGTCGAGATATCTGGCAGCAGGGTCTGCACACGACCGGCCACCGAACCCCACAAGCCTGCATTTCGGGACCGGCATGGAGTGCTCCCTCTTCCGTGACCGGCCCCGTCTCGCCCGATTTTGAGCACAAGGAGCGGGGCACATGCTCGGAGGGGTGGCGGGGTGCCCGGACGGCGAGCTGATGTGTAGCTCTTATCGTTGGGTTATCGGGAGCTTATTAAGATGGGAACCCATCCGGGCGTCCATTGTTAAACGGCCTGGTGTTGAGGTACATCCCCCACTGCAGGTTGGGCGGGCAGACTGGAGGTACCCCGCAAATCGGCCTGTCCTCCCATTGAGTCATGGAACCAGCAACTCGAGGCTTGCACACCAAAATTTCCAAAAGGCGGCGATACTGTAAAATCTTGGTCGAGACTGTACCAACAGCCACGACACCCAAACCACATCCACATCTGCCAGGCGTCCAAAGGCACCCACACGAGGCCAACGACGCGCTCGCCAGCCGCGACGCCCAGACGCCAACCTGAGCTCATCCGCCGTCGCCATCTTCCGTCCATAGATCCCGGCGCAAACCAAGTCGTGAATTCAACCCCACCACCGCCATGGCTACCAACGGCGACAAGTTTGGCAACGATGTGGAGTCCGAGTCCGACTCTGGCCCCGACTCCCCAGCCCTCGAGGCCCAGGACCTCTCCGATAACGATGTCGACGACAAGCCGCTCAAGTCGGCGCTGAAGAAGACAGCCCCTCCCCCACCAGTCCAGCGGCCCGAGCTGCCGCCGCAAACAGACCCCAAGGATCTCGACGTCAGCACACTGAACCCCTTGACTCCAGAGATCATCGCGAGACAAGCAACCATCAACATCGGCACCATCGGCCATGTCGCCCACGGAAAGTCCACTGTCGTCAAGGCCATCTCGGGCGTCCAGACTGTCCGCTTCAAGAACGAGTTGATCCGCAACATTACCATCAAGCTGGGTTATGCAAATGCCAAGATATACAAGTGCGACAACCCGGACTGCCCCCGTCCCAGCGCCTTCCGCAGCTACAAAAGCGAGAAAGAAGTCGACCCGCCTTGCGAGAGGGACGGGTGTGAGGGAACCTATCGCCTACTCAGACATGTCTCGTAAGTCTCGCTCGGGACACCCGCTACCTTACCCCCCGTACCGTCGCGGCCAGCGTCGCATGAGCCTTTTTTTTCTGACGCTGTGTTGTCACGCCGTAGCTTCGTCGACTGCCCCGGTCACGATATTCTCATGAGCACCATGTTGTCAGGAGCCGCCGTCATGGACGCCGCGCTCCTGCTGATCGCCGGCAACGAGTCCTGCCCTCAACCCCAGACCTCAGAGCACCTTGCTGCCATCGAGATCATGAAGCTCGAGAACATCATCATTCTCCAGAATAAGGTCGATCTGATGCGGGAAGAGGCTGCTCAGCAGCACTACCAGTCGATCCTGAAGTTCATCCGCGGTACCGTGGCTGGGAAGTCGCCCATCATCCCCATCTCGGCCCAGCTGAAGTTCAACATCGACGCCGTCGTCGAGGCCATCGTCAACACCGTCCCTGTTCCTCCCAGGGACTTTTCGATGGATCCCCAGATGATCGTCATCCGCTCCTTTGACGTCAACAAGCCCGGCGCCGAGATTGACGAGCTCAAGGGTGGCGTTGCCGGTGGCAGCATCCTGCACGGCATCCTGAAGCTCGGCGACGAAATCGAGATTAGGCCGGGTATCGTCACCCGTGACGACAAGGGTGACCTACAGTGCACCCCGATTTTCAGCCGCATTGTTTCTCTGAACTCGGAAGCCAACGACCTCAAGTACGCCGTACCTGGTGGCCTCATCGGCGTCGGCACCCGCATCGACCCCACCCTTTGCAGAGCCGACCGTCTGGTTGGACACGTGCTTGGTCTCAAGGGTCGCCTTCCCGACATCTACAGCGAGATCGAGGTCAACTTCTACCTGCTGCGCAGGCTGCTCGGTGTGAGAACCGCCGATGGAAAGCAGGCCAAGGTCGAGAAGCTGGCCAAGAACGAAGTCATCATGGTCAACATCGGCTCGACGTCCACCGGCGCCAAGGTCTCTGCCATCAAGAAGGATGCCGCGAAGCTGATCCTCACCAGCCCTGCATGCACAAATATCGGCGAGAAGGTTGCCCTGAGTCGTCGTATCGAGAAGCACTGGCGTCTCATCGGATGGGCTACTATTGCTGCGTATGTGCCGTCCCTCTTCTTGTGCAAGTAACTCTTTAGTGGCCACAAGTGCTAACTTTGTCATAGGGGTAAAACACTCGAGCCGACGGTCTAGGTTGGGTCTGCTTAGAACTGGGTGTATGGTGTAATGGGAACGCGGCAAGCAAAAGCATTTTGGGGCTCACACTTCTGCATTTCGATGTATGGACAGGGAAAAAGGCCTGCTTTCTGGAATCTTGACAGGTGGACCACCTAGGCTGGGCATGCGGTCACAGTCGAGTTCGCAAAGGGGCCGCATATAGAGGTACAACCCCTCTTGAGTTTTCAAGCTTTTCGTAGACTTCTCGTCGCATTGTTCGGTATCTCAGTCTGTGCCACAGATAGCCGCCGGGATATGTTGACCTGTAGAAACAACACGATGTGGGAATAGAGCTTCAAGGACCCGCATTCCTACTGCACTCGGTATACATTGCACAGCAGTGTTGGCTAGCCATGGAAAGATGCCCTTTTAGATTGTATTTCGTAGAAAGAAGCGGGGAGCATGCTGGAAAACCCAATAAAGGAATGACGGGAGACCAAGAACAGAGGAAATAGGCGCCGAAACATATCAGAAACCGGGAACCAGACCGCAGCGCAACTTCAGAAAATGTGGGATCCAACCAGCATTATCGAAACGGCACATATTTATTTGGCCGCCACGTCACCCGACGACGTTCGTTTTACACTGCCTATTTCCTCACTTTCCTCGCGTGCTTGACGAGATTTTCTATCACGCCTTCAAACGCCTCCCGGTCGCCAATCTTTTCGTCTATCCTCTTCTTCCAGTACTCGAGCATCTCCTTGGCCGAGGCCTCCAAGGCCTCCAGCTTCTTCACGTGCTCCCTGAGCTCCTGGTCCGTCATGCCGTCCAGCGCCTGGTCGGTGGTCGTGCACAGCTGCTTGGCGGCGACCAGATCGAGCGTCGGCTCGGGAGTGGCGCCCTTGCGCTGCTTTGCGGAGCTGGTGCCGCCGCCGCCACCACCGCTTGGCGAGTCCACGCTCGTGCTCGACGCGTTGGCATCGGACTGCTTGAGCTTCGCGCCGTTCGAGCGCTCGTCGGCCGACGCCGCCAGGGAGGCGTTGCTGCCCGTCCGGTGAAGGGAGGGCAGCACGAGCTTCTTCTGCTTGGACGCCGGGAGGATCTCGTCCAGGTCCACGGGCACGCCGAGGGACACGAGGAAGAGCCGCCGTATTCGCGATCGGATCCAGTCGGGTGGCTGGAGCGGAGGAGGCGCCACCAGCTGTGCCCAGAGGGAGGCGCTCCTCGGGGTCTGGAAGATTGGGTTGTCTTTGGGAAACGAATAGACGACCGGAATTTCCTCGTCTTCCGGGGGATAGATGGCGTTGAGGTAAGGCTCTGTCGCGGACATGACCTCACCGGCGTCCATGCCCTCAAAATCCGGTATGGGCTGAGAAACGATAAGGTCAGCGGGGGCGCACGCCAGTGATCTCCTGAAGCCTGAGGTGCGTTGGAAGGGGCGCGGCTGTCTGGATGGAGCAAGGAGACGGATGGAATATATTCTTACGAATGAGGGAGTGTACTGCTGCGGCGGTGCAACAGCGGCTGGAGGGGGTGCAGCCTGCTCAGGAGGGGGTGTTGGTTCCTGAAAGCCGTCGTCGAAGTCGCCGAAATCGTCCTCATCACCGCCACCTTCTTCGAAATCGTCAAAATCGTCCCCAAAATCATCACCTGCGTCGTCACCGTCAACCTGCGCCTCCAGACTCTCGTCTGATGGCCCAGGCTCTGCCGGAGAGGGCGGGCCGGACGTTGTGCTCATCTTTTCTATCGGCTTCTCCGGTGCACGATCCGTTGAAGGGGATGATATAGATGGTGCTATTGGAGTATCTACGCCAATGAAAAAAATCCGTCAACGTGGTGCACCTCGAGAGCGAGGAGTAGGAAGACTGCAAGCAAGCAAGCAAGAGCTACACTTTCGTACCGGCCGAAGCGTCGCCGTCATCCTTGGGCTTCTCCACAGGCTTCAGCACTTCGTCCGGCTCGGGATCCGACTCGTGGTGCTTCTCCGGGTGTGAGACAGACCCGGCCGAGTCCGCCGTCTCCTCCAACACGGTCCGCGGAATCGGCTGCCCACCGGGGGTGGGCGACCGTGGTTCGGTCGCCCCACCCACGGGCTCATACGCCGGGGTGTCGGGGATCACGGCAATCTCGTCCGGCGCGGCGTCGCCCTCCCGCTTCTTGTACGCCTCGGTCCCTGGGACCTCACCGTAGGAAGGCTCATCGCTGACCTTCTCCACACGGAGCTTTGGGAGGGGCGAGCCCCTGTTGGACTCAGGGGCAGCCGACTGCGCATCCGAGAAGTGGTCTTCCGACTCTGACGACTCTGGGATGGAAAGTCAGTAGTTGGTCTACGGTGCGGTCCAGCGCTAGATTTCCACTGGGTAGCGTGGTCGTGGTCTAACCTAGCTCATGGGCACCTGGGTCCTTGGTGTTTGTCCTCTTTGGAGGAGTCAAACTATCTCTACGGCCGGTCATGACGCGTGACGGGACTGCAAAGGTGAGTTGACGGGCGTTAGATGCACATTCACGGGTGAATGCTTGAGCCCAGAGCCACGAGGACTGGTGTCTCGAGATGGGCTGGGCGAGGAGCTCAGACAGTGGCGTATGTGGTACCAGGGGTTGTCTATCTCGTCACGGTCGGAGGGGAGGGGCTGAAAGTTGGCTCGGGAGATAGGTGTGGGCCAAGGAGGCGTCCGGTCTCGACCACACGGCCACGTCGATCCAAGTGGCGGGTCGCGGGGGCTAGCGGATTGGGGAACAAACAAAGCCTCGTGCTGCTAAGAAATTTGACTGCACGAAAGGACAAGGCAAACAACCTAGGCGAGAGCGAAGCGAAGCGATGAATATCGACAAAGATTGGGGAGGCGACCACAGATATCAGATCTGTTCCAGCCTGACTGTCTTCACTGACGTCGTGGGAACTCTCACGATTCGGGCGCTCCTCTCATGATCCATGCCCAGCCAAGCTAGGATTAGCTAAGCATATTCCAAGTGGAGACTGAGAGCATCGACATCGGTTTTCGATGTCAACCAGCCCGTGTCGTCCGTGCGTTTTCCCAGAATCGAATAGTCAGAATGCAATTGAGACACGCGGTGAGATATCATCCCAGTAGACAGGGCGGTATTTACTGAGCATCTTTCCCTGATTGCTGTGTGAGGAAAAGAAGTTGGCTGCGATTTCGCGGTACATCCAGTGTGGCCGGAAGCTGTCTGGGAAACCCAATTGGAGACCCACAGCCCTGACCCACTTCTAGTTGGCCCCTGCCTAGAAGGCTTGCGGTCCAGCGCGTCGCGTTCGGACCTAGAGGCGGAAACAAAAGTTGAAGGGTCAGTGCTAGTGCGGTCGCAACGCCGACGTTTTTTTTTTTGATTTGCGAGCCCGCCAGGTTGAGAGAGCGCGTATACACTCCCTCCCTGGCTCGCCCATTCTTCGATTCGGAGCTCTCGAGTCGCTTGCAATTCCTCCCTTCAGCATTCCTCGACCCGATCCTCAAAGCCACCGCCTGCCTCCCTTGCGTGCCTCGACCACAATGTCCTTCACCTTCGGCGGGACCCCGAGCTCCAGCGCGGCTGGAGCACCATCAACGACCGCGCCATCCTCCGGCGGTCTGTTTGGCGGCGCTTCTACCGCTGGCTTCAGCTTCGGAAAATCGACCACGCCCACTACAGGAGGAGCCCCTGCTCAGCCCGGTGGTAGTCTCTTCGGCGGTTCGGGCGCTTCAACCACAGCAGCGAAACCCGGCGGCCTTTTTGGCGGCGCATCCGCAACCAACATGGCGTCAGGATCGCCAACCCCAAGTGGTCTTTTTTCTGGTACGGGCGGCACCGCTGGCGGCAGTAGCATGTTCGGAAATCCTAGCAAGCCCACTCAACCAGCTGGTGGCCTTTTCGGTGGCGCGTCGGCAACACCTCCAGCCTCATCCGCCGCCCCGGCTTCGTCTCTTTTTGGATCTGCCGCCGGAGCCACGGGCTCTTCACTGGCGCCACCTTCCGGCCTCTTCGGCAACGCATCCTTGACGCCGGCCAAGCCAACTATATCGATGCCCTCGACCACACCGGCCGGCGCCCCTCCATCCGCAGCCTCGAAGCCAGCGGGCTCCGGTTTATTCGGAGGTGCCGCTCCACAGGCAACCGGGGCCAACTCCCTCTTTGGCCAAGCAAAGCCGACTGCAGCCACTGCCAGCACGACACCGGCTGCCAATACCACGGCCGCTGCGCAGCCTTCAGCCCTGGGCGGCGGCCTCTTTGGAGGCACGGCTCAGAAAAGTACTACGGGCGGCAGCTTGTTTGGAGGTACTGCTACCACTGGGGCCTCCTCTACGGCGTCCTCTGGTCTCTTTGGTGGTAAGCCGACGACCTCTGCACCTGCCGCATCGGGGTTGCTTGGAGCCACGAGCAACGCTGCCGCCCCTTCCCAGGCCCCAGCCACGTCTGGCCTGTTCGGCGGAAGCTTGACACCAAGCACTTCCGCGGCCGCCGCTCCCGCCGCTACCCCGAGCCTTTTCGGTGGCACCGCTAGCACCGCCGCTCCTGCTTCCACCCCGAGCCTCTTCGGAGCTACCGCCGCCACATCCAAGCCAGCCGCCACAGCTGCGTCTACAGCGCCTGCAACTTCGGCTCCGGCCGCAGCCTCTTCGCTGTTTGGGGCCTCCGCGGGTACCACTACGGCTGCCGCTACACCAGCCACGACTGCCACAGCTACTGGAAGCTCGCTATTCTCTTCCGCAACAACGGCTGCGGCGTCCACTGCTGCCCCCGCCACTACACCAGCACCAGCGAGTGGCGGCCTTTTTGGCGCTGCGAAACCCACGGCTACGCCGGCTGCCACGGCACCTGGCGCCGCAGCCGCTCCTTCAACCCAAGCTGCACCCGCAAATTTGAGCAACTCGACCATGGGCCCGGCGTCTCAGCTCCCGAGACTCAAGAACAAGACCATGGATGAGATCATGACCAGGTGGGCGACAGATCTCAACAAGTACCAGAAGGAATTCAAGGAGCAGGCGTCCAAGGTGGCCACTTGGGACCGGCTGCTAGTCGAGAACGGAGAGAAGATCCAAAAGCTTTACCTTGAGACATACGAGGCGGAGCGCGCCAGCAACGAGATCGAGCGCCAGCTGCAGTCGGTTGAAAGCCAGCAGGATGAGCTGTCATCGTGGCTTGATCGGTACGAGCAGGAGGTGAACGACATGTTCTCTCGTCAGGTCGGCCAGAGCGAGCAGCTTGCCGGTCCTGATCAGGAGCGCGAGCGCACATACAAGCTTGCAGAGCGGCTGACCGACCGGCTCGACGAGATGGGCAAGGACTTGGGCAAGATGATCAAGGAGATCAATGACATATCTGGCACTATCAGCAAGGGCAGCAAGCCCGACGATCCGGTAAGCACTTCCATATACCAACCAGGCGGTCCTTGGCGTATTCTCCAGCACCATTCTCCAGCACGCCTGCTAACCCAAGTGTTCCCGCTACAGCTGGCTCAGATTGTCCGTGTACTGAACGGGCATCTTAGCCAACTGCAATGGATCGACACCAACGCGTCGGCGCTCCAAGCCAAGGTTGCGGCGGCGCAGAAGGCCGGAAACACGGTCGGCGGTCAGTATGGAAGTAGCGACGGCGACGCGGCCGACAGCTTCTATCGCTCTTTCATGGGACGACGATGAAAATGCGAATCGCCCTTTTGGAGTGAGTGGAACGTAGTTGGGTGAGAACAGAAGCCTGGCTACGTCTCACATGCTACCCAACACAGCTTATGGTTTAGCAATCTCGGTGCTTTGACCACTGTCTCCCTACTTGTTTCTATTTCGGAGCTGTATTACCAGGCAGAGCGTGTTTAGGACATCAGCGGAATAAACAATCAAATGGGACGATCAATGGATACACGTGGGTAATGTACAACAAACTACCAGAGGTAGACAAATGTTTGGACTGCTAGAGAGGAGTAATATCTCACACCGACAGACTGCTGTAGAATACAAATCTGAGCAGAGGCATTGCTGAACGTGGCACGGCACGGCACGGCGTGGCAACAGAGGCATTGAGGACGGACTAGTGCGATCACAAGAGACCTCTGCTGAGAAAGGGATCTAACCAAAATTCGACCCCGACTTCCCAACTACTTAGTTGTGCTCTCCTCCCTGATCCTTGGTGATCTCATCACTGCGCATCAGCGGTTGGAAGGTTAGCCTCGAGATGGGTTTTTGTCGGCTCTCTGGGGCGAGACGAAAGCCAGGGTGGGGAGGGTGGAGGGAAGGATGTCTGTCCCCCAAAACGCACATGTGGTCCGAGAGCTGCTTGAGGTGGCTCTGCTGCTCCGCGAGCTTTTTCTTCAGCTCCAGGAGCTTTTCCTTCTCGCGCTGACGGATGGCGTAGTTCTCGGCGGCCTGCTCGCGCTTCTGGAAAGCATCACTGTGGGCCGGCGGAAGGCGGTCAGCTATTGCTTGCGGCTGTTCCGATGGGGTCCTGGTCCCGGACGAGCCGCGAGGGGCATATGTATTTCCTCCAACTCCGTGTCGCGAAGGAGAGAAGAGGGGTNGGGAAAAAAAAAAAAAAAAAAAAAAACTCACCCGCCGCCCGTCTTGGGCATGGAACCGGTATCGCCCTCGGACATCCTCAAGGCCGAGGTCGTGAATGCTGCTCGGGAGGCCGGGGTAAGCTTCAGGGCGGGTCTGGCGAGCTTGCTGAGGGTCTGGCGGGCGGAAAGCATTTTTGCGGGTTTGGATGTCGCTGGGAGCTTTGCAAGATGTGAATTGGCCCTCTTGGAAAGAAGACCTGTCAGCCATACATATCTCTACCTAGTGACAACAAGCGCTAGGACTGCGCCAACGGAGGGAGTGCGATAGGTACCTTATTGGTGGGAGGGCGGGTTGACTGTCTGGTTGTGAGCGCGGTGGTTTGCTGGTCTGGTGTGCCGCCGACGCAATCGGATTGACGTCGTTTATACGGGCACACATACAATGGCAGGCGGAGAGGGTCTGTGCTCCACCTTGGTCGCGAGGGGGCAAGCTCTAAGCCGACCAAGCTGCCGTCGTGAGGTGGGGTGAGCCACGAATGGCCTGAGGCAGTTCAGCCTTCACACCTCGGCCCATTCTGATCTTTGGCCTGATATTTGAAGGCGGCAATATTTAGGGTCAGGTGGCCGCTGAGAGCTCACCACTCTGCAACTGTCTATTCGCGGGTGACTGGCATGAGCAACGTGGAATGTGCCAGTTCAAGTTATGACGGGGCTGATGACTGGAGGTGGCGGTTGGTACCATGTATCGAATTGGCAGCTCAGACGTTTACCAGAAGACATCCTTCCAAGCCGCGCGATAGAGCTCGGCTACTGTTTTTTCAAGAATATTTCCACAAACTCAAGACTTTGGGTTCCAAAAGTTGCCTGCCTAAATGCTGGCACGTACGTGTGGCTAATCTGGTGGCGTCATCTCGCTACGTGATCGTATCTGGGATACCAAATACCCAACTGGATCCTACCCGTGGGCCTCAATAATTGACCAGCTGGTAATGGCTCATGCCTCCGTGTCACTTGACCGCCATCCCAGTTAGTTCCGAGGGTTGTTGGAGTGTTCTCGAAGCTGAGGGGTAGATGGAAGGGCGCGACGCTCGGGACGAGGCGAGCTCATATGCCCTCCCAAGGAGCCCCAGGTAGCTTTCTTGCAGGTCTTAATATCAAGTCGAGAGCCGCACCCATGACTGAAGCTGGGGGTCAAGACTCGGCTGGTCCGTGATGGATCACGTGCGTCGCCTAGCTGGTTCGAGCCCGTTTGCCCGTGCTTGTCTTCCCTGGCTGGGGCGGGAGGCCGCAGCTGGCCCCTAAAAGTCGGGGCTCGCACGCGCTGGGCCCGGCGACCACTGGTTCGTGTTTAGGTGTGCTCCTGCCATCAAATCCAATCCAGCCCAAATTTCCCGCCAAATTCCCCTCCATCAACAGACAACCGAACCCAACTCACGCGCTCCTTGCCCTCGCCGAATCCACAACACAACCCGTGCTCGGCCAGACGTCTTAGGTGTGTTTTTTTTTTTTTTTTTTTTTTTTTTTTTGTTACCTGCCTCGCGGATTCGCATCCTGCCTCGTGCCCGCCAGCTGACCGCGCCGTCCCGTCGTCTGCGAGGAAGGAAGGTATGTGCTGCTCCCGCCTCCGCCCTGGGCCACCAATCCGCCCTGTTGCACCCTCTGTCGTCATCGCGCCTGCGCCCACTCGCC